>JAECXC010000119.1:0-17396 GCA_018152125.1 Drosophila dunni | reverse complement strand
TTTGTATCCACCAATAGAAATTATCAAAGTTAAGCCTATCAAACATGACGACATGTATCCCAAAATAATGTCCTTTCATATACAATAATTATAACCATTATTATTATATTCATAATCATATTGTTATATTTAAAATATGTATCATTTAATCCCATAATATTAATCCATAAAAAATGTAAGAAACAAATTCACGAACACAAGAAAGATACACCGCAATCAGTTCAACCAAAAGAAGAACAACAAGATGAAACAGTTATTGAGGTGACACAATCAAATTTACCAAAACTTTTACCCTTCAGCCTCGCCTTGATTCACAGGCTCGCCTCTTAAGGAGAGAGAAGTGACATATTCATTCCGATTATGTCTACAGAGTTCCATATCCATATTATAAACATTCCCAAGCTTCACTTGAGAATGAATCCAACCCCCAGTTATAAACATTCCCAAGCTTCACTTGAGAATAAATTCAACAATTGTAAACAAAGAGCCGTCTAGCCGGCGCATCTCCCCAATCGATCAGCATCGATTGCAATTCACATAGTCAGCATAATTTTTGTTCCCAGCTTAAGCCGAGATAACGAGCAACGCTTGGTTCCCAGCAACCAGCGGTGCCCGCTATAATGTAAACATTAAGCAAGCATTAAGTTGGAAATTTATGAAAATTGGAATTGGTTGGGAGTGGCTGAAAAATCGTAAACTAATTTAGAAAAAGAACAAATTACAACTTCTAGAACGTTACAATTTATTGTTGGACAGGCAATCGCGGAAAGGCTTGGCAGCGTGTGTGTGGTTTAAGCGAGACGAAAATAACAACTGGCCTGCCGCTCGCGACAGCTGCATTGCCGAACACAAATCAAACTTATATGCTACCTTAAGTATAAGAGATTTTATGCGTATAACACTGGACAATTCAATAATCTCAGTAATCAAAGCTTATCCTAACAATTTATTTTTTCTCCTTGTTCTAACTACTATCATGATCCAACAGTGGCTTTAGTTCTTTTTTAGACCCCGTACTCTAAAAAAGAGTAGAGGGGTTTATTAGGTTTGTCAGAAGCGAAATGTGCGTAAAAGGCAGAAGGAGGCGTGGCCGACCCCATAAAGTATATATATTCTTGATCAGCATCAACAGGCGAGTCGATATAGCAATGTCCGTCTGTCCGTCTGTCTGTCTGTCCGTCTGTCTGTCCGTCCGTCCGTATGAACACCAGGATCTTTTAAACTACAAAAGCTAGAGCCACCAAATTTATAATGAAAGTCCGTTATTAAGTCAGGCAGGTTAAGTTTATTTCAAATTTTTGCCACGCCCCTTACCGGCCCGGCAATGAGCAAAAAACCAGACACACCTCCAAAAAAATGTAGTTTTAGGCCAATAACTCAGTAACTATGGCACTTAGGAACACCATTTCTGGTAAGCAGGTTGTTAGATACAGCCTTAATGCAATGCCATTCAAAATTTTGGCCTGCCACGCCCCCTTTTCTCATATAAGCTAAAAAACTTTCAAAATTTCAAGCTCAAAATTTTCAGGATTTAGGGCATTTAGTCCGTCTGTCCGTCTGTCTGTCTGTCCGTCTGTCGTTCCGTCCGTCCGTATGAACACCAGGATCTTTTAAACTACAAAAGCTAGAGCCACCAAATTTATAATGAAAGTCCGTTATTAAGTCAGGCAGGTTAAGTTTATTTCAAGTTTTTGCCACGCCCCTTACCGCCCCCGCAATGAGCAAAAAACCAGACACCTCCAAAAAAAATGTAGTTTTCGGCCAATAACTCAGTAACTATGGAACTTAGGAACACCATTTCTGGTAAGCAGGTTGCTAGAGACAGCCTTAATGCAATGCCATTCAAAATTTTGGCCTGCCACGCCCCCTTTTCTCATATAAGCTAAAAAACTTTCAAAATTTCAAGCTCAAAATTTGCAGGATTTAGGGCATTTAGTCAAATAGTACAGTGTTTATAATTAATTATTCGAAGAGAGGAATATCATATCAAACTATATTCCAAGCGGCGTTAAAATCCGTCAATTAACAAAAAAGTTATTAGGTTAGAAAGTTTATGTAATTTAGCTGCAATTTCGCACGCATACATACATATGTGCATACACATAATTTCAAACGAGTGTGTACTTGTATGTATAACATGTAAATGCGAATAAGTGGAACATGCTTGAAAGTGGCGCATGGTGCGAATGGTAGAGTTGCGTCGCGATGTGAAATCGTTGCCTGAGGGTCGTAGGTTCGAATGCTGGCAATGAGAATTGCTAATTTAATTTTTTATACTCTCTGCAAGTGTATATTGGGTTTGTGCAAAGTATGTAACAGGCAGATGGAGGCGTGGCAGACCCCATAAAGTATATATATTATTGATCAGCATCACAAGCCGAGTCGATATAGCCATGTCCGTCTGTCCGTCTGTCCGTCTGACCGTTTGACCGTCTGATTTCTGACAGATTTCAGAGATCGTAAGAGCTACAAGTTCGAGCTTGGTGTCAATCGATCACATATTAAGTCAGTCAATACAAGAATCTTTTTTTATTTCGATGCCACGCCCCATTCGCCCACAAGAAGCAAAAAACTAGACACACCTCGAAAAAAATAGTGGCTTTCGACGAATATCTCAGTAACCATGGTACCTAGGATCACCAATTATGGTATGGAGGTTCCTAGCGACAGCGTAAATGCATTGGCATTTAAATTTTTGGACTACCACACCCTTTTTCCCCACAATACATAAAAATAATTCACATCTTTTGTTCCGATTTTAGGCGTTTGTTCATATAGTATAATTTTTATAATACAAGTGGAGGCTAACTATATCAAACTATTCCTGAAAGGTGCATTAAAATCGGACTATAAACAAAAAAACTGGAAGCGTTATTGATATATTGATAATTGAACGCAATGTCACTACTGAGTGCAAGCGAGACAGAAACATACAAGCGTGATCAAACGTTTTCTCTGCTTGTGTGGCGGCAGCGCAGTCGGCAGTCGTTGGCCGCGCCGAATACACACATACATACATTTATGAACACATATAATGTGAAATGTATGTGTATTCGCATACAAGCAAACATATGTATGTGTGATTATGCTTAGATTGTTTTTGTTTCAATGTATTTTAATGCAAGTACAACACATTGTAATATCTCGATACCGATTTTAATAATCTAATCGGGATTAACTGTACTTTTCTTACTTGTTTTTAAATATCAATTCAAAATATACATATAAATTTAAATTTTTAAATTTCGTTATAAAATTTTAATTCAAATTAAATACAAATGCGCATTATTATGGGAGTACGTGGTCTTTTACAATCGGCTCGATCGACTGTAGCCTTTCTTACTTGTCTTGTTTTGTTTTAGTGGAATTAAAATTTTGGCAAGGTTGATAAAGATTTTTTTCTAGCAATAATTTTATAAGCGATCTTAAATCGGGAATTTCGCAATTTATAACTCTAATGCAGATGTTAGTAGGTAACTTTTGGATCAAATCGTCAATACTAATTTTAATTAACCGCGAGTACAGTGTTTTTTCATCGGTTTTATTCTCTAGTTCTAGCTTACTCATTAAAGTACGCCTGCGTTGTTCAGCTTCCTCCAGAAATTCGCGAACGTTCCCCTTAAAAGGTGTGTTCCTGAAGTCCTCCAGAAGGATGTGATTGTTTGTCTGGGTTTTATAGTTGAGTACCAATTGCTTCCGAAGATCTGTCCAGGTGTTGAGATTATTTATGCCAAGAGATAGCATAACATCAGCACTGATGCAACGTTCTACGAGGCCAAATATTATCGATTGTTGACGTATATCGTTGGTGTTGTATAATGCCAGGATGTAATCAATTCGGTTGACAAACGTGTAGAGAGTGTTTTTGTCTCCCTTGAATTTTTCAACATCTTTTAGTTGATTTATAATTTGTGCCATGCTGGCGTCGGAAAGGGTTGGTACGGCTGCTGCTCCTCCTTCCATTTTGATTTTATTGTTGAAATTTGTTTAATTTTTATATTTTTTCACTTTTTTTTTTTAAGTTTTAATTTTCTTAATTGTTAAAATGTTTTCCTTAATTGTTTAATTTTCTTAATAATTTTCACTTTTAATATCACTAATTTTTTTTTTATGCTCACTTAGTTTATAACTTAGCTATCTAGTTTGTTTAATTTGTTTGCACAGATAGCACGTTCCAATGTTATTGAGATAACCAGGTAAACTTGGATTTATTTTCTCTCCGAATTCTTTTGCGTCTTCATGAATTATTTTCAAGTTTGTTGTTTAACTACCGTGGCTTTGGCAATACATGAATTTTTGGTGTACACGTCACTGTCGAGGTTTTATTAAAACTTGACGCGATATTCACCATCGCTGGGGTTGCCTTTGCGTTATCGGATAACAGTAAAAGGGATAAGAATTAATAACTTAGTTCTTGCATCAGAATCCACAATTAAGTGTTATCCTACCGGCTGCGCCAATTAAATATTTGATGTGTTAATTGAATCGAATTAATGTCGCGACACACTCTAACGACAACGTTGATATAAAAAAAAGACGAAGCGAGATTTTATTCACGACTTGTTTTATTTATCATCAACTTAAGACTAACAGATATCGGTTTAATAAATGATAAAGAAAGCTCTGCTGAATGTATACATTATGGAGGGCACCGCTGGTTGCTGGGAACCAAGCGTTGCTCGTTATCTCGGCTTAAACTGGGAACAAAAATTATGCTGACTATGTGATTTGCAATCGATGCTGATCGATTGGGGGAGATGCGCCGGCTAGACGGCTCTTTGTATACAATTGTTGAATTTATTCTCAAGTGAAGCTTGGGAATGTTTATAATTGGGGGTTTGATTCATTCTCAAGTGAAGCTTGGGAATGTTTATAATTGGAGATATGGAACTCTGTAGACATAATCGGAATGAATATGTTACTATATATCAACTAAAAGATGTTGAATAATTCAAGGGAGACGAAATCGCTCTCTACACGTTTGTCAATCGAATTGATTACATCTTGGCATTATACAACACCAACGATATACGTCAACAGTCGGTCATATTTGGCCTCGTAGAGTGTTGCCGATATTATGCTATCTCTTGGCATAAATAATCTCAACACCTGGACAGATCTTCGGAAACAACTAGTGCTAAACTATAAAACCCAGACGAACAACCACATCCTACTGGAGGACTTCAGGAACACACCTTTTAAGGGGAACGCTCGCGAATTTCTGGAGGAAGCTGAACAACGCAGGCGTACTTTAATGAGTAAGCTAGAACTAGAGAATAATATCGACGAAAAAACACTGTTCTCGCGGTTAATTAAAACTAGTATTGACGATTTGATTCTTAAATTTCCTACTAACATCTGCATTAGAATTATAAATTGCGAAATTCCTGATTTAAGATATCTTATAAATTTATAGCAAGAAAAAAATCTTTATGATCAACCTTGCCAAAATTTTATTTCTACTTAAAACAAAACAACCATTCCCAATTTTCAAAAATTTCCAACATTTCTTCAACCAAATAATACACCATATGTTTCATATCCAAATCATCCACCATATTATCAACAACCATTTCATCCATTACAACAACTTTACAATATGCCTTACACTAGCAACTACTTACCTCGACCATTACCATCCGTACCAAATCCGACAAGACCAGTACAAATTCCACCTAGACAAAATTTTCGTCAAAATTTATTTGACCAAAACCGTTTTCGATAAATTCAGAGTACCACTTTACAAAAGGCTCCGGTTAATAATACACCTGGTGTTCCACATCCACAAATGAAACGCTCTAGACCAGCAGAAAGTGGACAGAAATTTGCATTCACAAGCCCAAGCAATAATAGACTACAAATTTCAATCAGTAACTTTATTCAACAAAAAATATAATCTAATTAATGATTTTTCAATTAAAAACCAAACTCATTTTTTAGCTAGTCCAACTTTTGAAGCTAATAAATATAATAATAGCCCACAGTCTTCAGACAATGTAAAAACAGAATTACTCGAGAATTTAAATCTTTATCGATTAGATCATTTAAACAATGAAGAGAAATCAAAATTAAAACATTTATTAAAATCTTATCAACATATTCAATTTCAAGAAGGAGATCAACTCAGTTTCAGTAACCAAGAAAAACATACTATTAACACTACTCATAACTCTCCCATTTACTCTAAACCATACAGTTATCCTCAGGCTTATGAACAAGAAGTTGAAAACCAAATCCAAGAAATGTTAGAAAAATTTATCATAAAACCCAGTAATTCCCCCTACTGCAGTCCAATATGGATTGTTCCAAAAAAACAAGACGCATCGGGTAAACGAAAGCTTAGAACAGTAATCGACTATAGAAAATTAAACGAGGTAACTATTAATGACAGATACCCAATACCAAACATGGACGAAATTCTAGGAAAGCTAGGTAGATGTAATTATTTTACCACAATTGACCTTGCAAAAGGTTTCCATCAGCTGGAAATGCATCCAGATGCAATACATAAAACAGCTTTTGCAACCAAAAATGGTCATTATGAATATCTTCGTATGCCATTTGGTTTAAAAAAATGCACCTAAAACTTTTAAAGTTGCATGAATAATGTGTTGCGACCATTATTAAACAAGCATTGTTTGGGGTAATATTTAGACAGATATTTTTTTTTTTCCCCTTTAAAAAAAAAATAAAAATATTTAAAAATATTTTTTTTAAAATTTTTTTATATTTTTTTATTAAAACTTTAACTTTAAAAATGGTTTTTTTTTAAAAAAAAAATTTTTTTTTTTTTATAAATAATATTGAAGGAAATAAAACCCAATCCTGAAAAAATTAAGGCTATTCAAAAATTTTTTATTTTATTTTTTATTTATTAACGCAGACTAAGATCAGTCGCGAGTATTAACCAAAAATTAGTTTATAAATATAATTAAAATTAATATTAATAATTTTTAGAAGGTAAAAATTTATTTTAACTGAAAAGGTAATTAAAAAAAAAATTTAGTAATTTAGATTGATAAATTAATTAATAGTTAATAGTTAATCTGGGGATAAAAAGTACTGAAATTGATCCAATATTTGTTGCGAGGATTGGGAAAAACCCAGAAAAACCCAATAGTATCAATAAAAATGTGTGCCAAAACTAACACGAAAGATCTCTGATTTAAAGGGACGCATGAATGGAAGGGATTCCAAACATACTGCCCATGGAAATCAGAGATTTAACGGAGTTGGCTAAAAAGTGAAGCTTTAAGTTGGAAAAGAGAGAGAGATGTATCAATTATTCTATAGTATTGATTATAATTAGCGCATAGTACCCGAAAACGATTGTGCAAAGCGTAGTCAGTAGTGCATGTAGGAAGAAATAAAGGGATGTAGTACCTGGTTGCCCTGGTTGGAATGTTAAAATTAAGGCGTTCTAAGAGGGATGGGGAGCAGATATCGCCAATTATAAGTTTATGAAGAAAAATAACTCCAAGAACTTTCCTGCGATAAATAAGGGACGGAAGATCGAGGAGTAAGAGCCTGTTGGTGTAGGATGGAAGACGAAGGTTAGGGTCCCAATTAAGTCCGCGAAGTGCAAAAAGTAAAAACTGCTTCTGCACCGACTCAATTAAATCTTGAGTATGAGCATGTTGAGGAGACCAGACACATGAACAATATTCTAGAATGGGTCGGACAAGGGATGTATAAAGAAGTTTAGTGACGAAGGGATCATTAAATTCCTTAGACCAGCGTTTAATAAATCCAAGAGTGCCCTTGGCTTTATTAACAATTGTGGAGATATGATGTGTGAAACTTAATTTATTATCAAAGAGAACACCAAGATCTTCAACTAAAAGTATGCGTTTTAAGGGTACATTGTCGATATAATAATTGGCTATGTAAGGAGTAACCCTGTTAAAAGTCATAAACAGGCATTTAGAGAAATTGAGGTGCAAGTGATTGGTTATGCACCAGTTGTGCATTGTGTTTAAATCATCTTGTAATAACGCATGATCCGAAGGGTTCTTATAAGATAATAATAATTTCACATCATCTGCATACATAAGTATGCGACAATGGGATAGCGAACAGGGAAGGTCGTTTATAAAAAGATTAAAGAGTAAAGGTCCTAGGTGACTACCCTGGGGAACTCCAGAAGTAACAAAAACAGATTTAGAGATGGCTGATCTAAGCATAACCCTTTGGGTCCTACCTGTTAGATATGAAGATATCCATAGAAGAGTGGAAGGTGGGAAGCCTAAAATGCTAAGTTTGTGTAAAAGGACGTTATGATTCACAGAGTCAAATGCTTTACTAAAGTCAGTATAGATGACATCAGTTTGCATTCTATTAAGGAATGCCTCATTTATAAAAGAGGTAAATTCCAATAGATTGGTCGAGGTCGACCGACTCTTAACGAATCCGTGTTGGGCAGGGGAGATAATTGACTTGCAGAGATGTTGCAAACTCAAAGTAATTATCTTTTCGAAGAGCTTAGGGATTGCGGATAACTTCGCAATTCCCCTGTAGTTGGATATATCCGACTTACATCCTTTTTTATGCAGTGGGATAATGTAAGATTCTTTCCATAAATTAGGAAAAACAGAGGATTCTAAAGAAAGTTTAAAAAGAATTAGGAGAGGTTTTATTATGGAAAAACAGCACTCCTTGAGCACACAACTTGGAATGCTGTCAGGCCCAGGAGAGAAGGAAGACTTTAGGGTGTTAATTGAGGAAAGCATGCAACTATCAGTAATGTGAGGTAAGAAAACAGAGTTAGTGGATGGGAGATTATAGGGGTAAGAGAAGTTAGTAGGCAAACTGGAGGTGTATGTTGATTGAAAAAAGGTAGCAAAGAGATCGGAAGCAGCCGAATCATCGATTACTTTACAGGAATTGAAAAAGAAGGAATTGGGTAAGGTACTAGATTTACGTTTAGAATTAACAAAATTAAAGAATTGTTTAGGATCACGCGCAAATTGATTCTTGCAGCGAACGAGATAACTTTCATAGCATTGAGAATTGAGAAGGGTAAAGGCAGCTTTTAATTTAGAATAATTTAAAAAGTCTAAGATAGAACCTGTCTGCTTAAACTTTTTAAAATATTTAGATTTTTTGTTTTTTAAGTTGGATAGTCTTGGTGAAAACCAAGGTGGTTTACGTGAAACGGACTTTACAACACAAAATGGAATGCAGACATCAAAGATTGAGTTTAAAATGTTGTAAAAATACTCGACAGCTATGTTAATATCATTCATGCAACTACAGGAGAAGATCTAGTGACAACGGCACTGGATGAATCATTTACAAAGATGAGATCCAGCATTCTGTGTAGACGATTATATATAGGATTGACTTAAAAAAGAGGAAGATCAATCAAACCATTTAAAAAGTCATTATTAGGTGTGGGAATGTAATTAAACTTGTCAATACACGTCCAGGAAACGTTTGGCAATTTAAAATCACCGAGTGTCACAAAGAAATCTTGATCACGAATGTGACTAAGTGTTTCTTTAATGAAATTAAAATGTTGCAAATACATCGACATTTCAGACGATGGAGGAATATAGGAACAAGTTACATAAAGCGCAAATTACGAAAAAGAAACCTTAACGGCAACAATTTCAATTTCATCTAGTGGTGAAACATCTATTATTTCAGCATTAAGGCTGGATTTCACTGAAATAAGGACTCCACCACCACGTCGATTAAGACGATCGCGTCTAAATATATTATATTTTGATGACATTATTTCATTATCAGCTAAACTAGAATTAAGCCAAGTCTCTGAAAATGCAACAATGTCAGAATCAAAAGAGAAACTATTTTTATGAAATTGTTTTAATTTAGACCCCAAACCCCTTACATTCTGATATAGAATGAAAAGTTGGTCAGAATCTAGTTTTTTGAGACTATTGCTGGGGTCGATTGAGACGGACCTCTAGTCGGAAGGGAGATAGGAGTTGCACGAGTTCTGATCTTCTGTTTAAACTCGTGAACAATCATATGAGGAGGCCAAAACTTTGGATCACATATGGCAGGAAACAATTCAGGGGATACACTAATCTTAAAAGAGGAGATCTCTCTAGGCTCAGCGAAATTAAATTTAGATATACTAACGCTGCCAGGAGTTTTGGAAGCGATAAATGCAGCCACAGACTCGATAGTCGTGTCTGCGGAAAGCCTCGATATAAATATATGCCTGCGTGGAGCCACGACGGTAAGCAGAGGAGGCTAAACAATTATGGGAGTTGCAACATTAGGGGTAATGCCAGGTACCACATTTATATTAGGGGGTGAAGGGGCGACTGCGGGGGTGGCAGTAGATCGACAGTTACGTCGATTAGGGGGACTTTTAGAGTTCTTACCCTTAGCCGCAACTCCATTAACAGCCACTGATTTTATAGTAATGGGTGAAGGATCGGTTACAGGAGGGACAGGCAGTGCCGGGAAAGCAACATTGGCACATGTGGGTTGATCAGGTACAGGAGATGTTGCAGGAGGAATATAGGAAGGAGGGGGTGAAGAGTTAAGGGGAGAGGGAGAAAAGGATAAAAGGGGAGGCCCATTATGCACAGGAGAGGTAAGGAGTGAACCCGGGGGAACAGGCAACGTAAGTTGTTGCTGAGAACACACCTTGTCAGGTGGGGTCTCAAACTTATAATTGCTAAGCAAGTCCGCACTAATATCAAAATCAGTGTTTAGCTTCTTAGCGAGTGAGCGCAACTTAAGGAATTGTTTTTTCACAGTATTATACATACGTGAAAAATCACATTGCAACTCAATACAAACTGGACATGACCATCGTAATCCACCACTGCCTACTTTGGCTGAGGATATGAATTTTTCGAATTCACGCCCAGTAAGACCAGCACATTTTATATGCATAATGTTGTCACACAGCCAACAGTGCACATAATTTGGTTGGTCACTGTCACGAGATGGACCATAATTGCAATTGTTTTTGCAGCATGCCATTTCACTCAAAAATAACTCAGCAAATAGAGTGACAACGAGAAAAAAATAAGAGTACACAAAATACTTTAGATGTAAACAAATAAGCTCGAAAACAGAATTCGCAAGAATGCAAAAACAAATGTTAACGAAAAACAGTTAATCAACAAAGGCAAACCGTGGATGCAAGCGCAAGTGAGAAATTGTGTGCAAGCGAACAAACACACAAACTTATATATTGCTCAGCAGAGCAACGAGAAGGGAGCAAAGGTCACAGCAAAAACGGGCACAAACAAAAACACAGCTGAGATGCTGTATTAATAAAAATATGTTAATATTTTACTATAATGCACACCAAATATATCTTTGCACAAACCAGATTTTGGGAACACTTAGCACAAATTAAATTTTCAACAATTTGAAATTTAAAATACACAAATTAAGGCAGAAATAATTAAAATAGACGGAGCGCAAAAAAACACGACCGGCACAGCTGATAATCTCTTTCTCCAAATTCCAAAAAAGACCGAAAAAATTAAAGGTTTTCTTTGGTTTAACCGGATATTACAGAAAATTCATTCCCAATTTCGGAGATAGCAAAACAAAACAAAACAATTTTAATAAAAATATAAAAATTAAAATATAAAAATTAAAATTAATTAATATTTTTATTAAAAAAAAAATTATAATAATTTATTTTCAATTATTTAAAAAAAAATATTATTATTTTTTTAATTTAATTTTATTTAAATACAAAAGAAAGAAAATTTGGTGTGGTGTTTTTTTTAAAAAGGGGCCCCCCTTTGTTTTATAAAAGAAAAACCCTAAATGATCACGAAATCAATTACAGTGCAATAGAATAAGAACTTTTAGCTATTGTATGGGCAACAAAAACCTTTCGGCATTACCTTCTAAGACGACACTTTGAAATTAATAGGGCCCTTCACCCTTTATGTTTTTTATACAAAATGAATGAAGAAAATTCAAAATTAACTCGATGGAGAGTAAAATTATCAGAATATGACTTTGACATTAAATATATAAAAGGAAAGGAAAATCACAGCCCAAGCGTGAGTGCTTCTCAGGTGTCCAATGAAGTCAGCGTCTTTGGGTAGAGGTTCGCCACCACGTCGGTCAGGTGCCATAGGAAATCGCTCTCTGTAAGCGACGTCTTCTCCACGCCTCGCCGGACTGGCGTGCCAAGTCGAGCAAATTAGTTTTTCACTGTGAACATAAGAGGTTTAGTGGATCGTGCTGTAAATTCAATATGAACAGCCTTTTTGATACAAAACACACGAACACCGCAATAAATACTTTGGGCGGGGCTCGTCCTCTCATTTTCCTCAACACATTCGTGGCACCATACAAATTTATGCCTACATGAATCAAAGAGATTCCAGAATTGTCTGACTTTTGAATAAATAGAGTCAGCGATCGCAAACTTGCCAAACCTTCTAAGCAAAACGAGTATCGAGTATTCCTTTAACCCTCGAGGCCATTGTCTTTTTGCCGTGCAACGAGGCCGAACGAACTGATCGAGTTTCTGAACGGTACACCTTCTTGACCACAAATCGACTGGATTTGATGATGTTGGTCCATGTCTCCAAGATACATTATTGGCCGTCTCTTCGAGGCCTGCAACTCGATTGGCTACAAATGTTGCTAGTATTGAAGGGGAAGTTTTTACACAATGTAGTGCGGTTTCCGAATCATTCCTCGCACTCTCGATTCGACATCGGTCCAACGCGTATATTTGGGCTAACATATACGCGAAAGATTCTGACAATGTTTTGCGCTTGGTGGAACTTAATTTGGCGAAACTACCAACCAAGTGATACCGAAAAGTATCCAACCTTGGGGTCCACCTCATGCCAAGCGTTCTTGTCGAATCGGCATCATTGGAAATCCAAAGTTTCTCATTTCCACCTTCTTCTAATACGTTATAATGGTTCGACAACCATTTTGCCAATTGAACTTTGCCCGTTTTAATATCTGCCGTGAGGGCAGGTCGGTTCAGACGGAACCTACGAAATGGACCAAGTTGATCCCTCTGAATCGCAGGTCCCACCAGTAATTCCTTGAGAGAGTATGACGACGTTTTCTTACACGACACGTCCACTGCTACTCGAAGTTTGGTGGAATTGCTTTCAGGTCTCAGGACGCACTGGTGTGGAAAAGTGTAACGTGGTCCTGGTGGAACTTCTGTATCTATGAACATGCGACCCAGGTCAAGATTTACGTTCATGAAACTCACATATACATCATGGACTTCCAATTTCATGGAAAGTACTTTGTATTTTGATGATCCTTTGGGATCAGTCACGCAAGTCAAATTGACACCAAAGTGTCCAATCGGCAATTTACGAACTCTGTCCCGAGAGCTTTGTTTGCAAATGATGTGCTCCGCAGAATAATTTGCCGAAACACATTTCTCCGGGACAGCTTCAACTTCACAGTGTCGATGTACACTGTCTTCAAAACGAACATCTCTATGTTCCATCACTGAGCAGATCCCTGCTCGGGCGCCATGATAAATCGAGAAACTACTTTAAGTTTAGAACAAATTGCACGTTCATAAACAATACAATTTATTGTTAGACAGGCAATCGCGGAAAGGCTTGGCAGCGTGTGTGTGGTTACAGCGAGACGAAAATACGAACTGGCCTGCCGCTCGCGACATCTGCATTGCCGAATACAAATCAAACTTAAATGCTAGCTTAAGTATAACAGTTTTAGTGCGTACACTACTGGACTATTCATTAATATCGGGTATTTAAGCTTATCCTAACAATTCATTTTTTTCCCCCTTATTTTAACTATGCTCATGATCCCACAGTTACAACGCGGCAATTATGTTTAGAAACAATGTAAGCCCCAAAATGTCTAATCTTAGAATATATTTGTTTGCTTGCGACCCGCTTCCATGCTTGGCAACGAAACCTAAGATAAAAATATATATATATTTTTATAAAACCACGCTCTATCCTGTACGTGGGGTACAATATCTTAGAGGAGAGCTGTACTCCGCTGTAATTTGTAGCTATATAAGGCCAAGGATTTTAAGAAATAAAGTTAGTTCAATTTTTGTGCTCAACCATACAAATCTTGATGTCCATTTATTCAACCCCGTACTCCCATAGTAATGCGCATTTGTATTTAATTTAAATTAAAATTTTATAACGAAATTTAAGAATTAAAATTTATATGTATATTTTAAATTGATGTTTAAAAAAATTAAATTGGCAATTCTCATTATCAGCTTTCGAGCCTACGACCCTCAGACAAAGATTTCACATTGCGCTCTATCAGTTGCACCACGCGCCTCTTTCAATAACATTCCGATTATTAAGTACACAAGTACAAGTACACACTCGTTTGAAATTATGTGTTTGCACATATATATGTATGCGTGCCTAGCACTGGTCGGCACGGCAGCGTCTGCGAGCAGCACTGATGTCACACAGCAGAGAAATCGCATCTAAATTATATAAACTTTGTAACGTTGTAGCTTTCTTTGGCTGAATTTGGTTGAAATCGGTCAATAGACACCGAAAATGTTCATATATTTCATTTGAATTCATGCATTTCGACCGATTGTTCCTATGGGAGCTATATGATATAGTGGTCCGATCTGTCCGATTTTTACAAATGATCTGCGTGCAGAGAGAATACACATCTGTACCAAGTTTCATTAAGATAGCTCTTAAACTAAGAGACTAGTTCGCATAGAAACAGATTGACAGACAGACATGGCTATATCGACTCGGCTGTTGATGCTGATCAAGAATATATATACTTTATGTGGTCGGAAACGCCTTCTTCAATGCGTTAAAAACTTCGTGACAAAAACAATATACCCTCTGCAAGGGTATAATAATTATCAATCCAAACCATACTAAAATTCTCAGAAGCTTTATTCTTCTGAAAAATATAAATTCATACGCAGAGCTCAAAGAACTCATTTTCAAGACGCATGGAAAACTACTACATCCGGGCATTCAAAAAACAAACAAGCTTTTTGGTAAAACTTATTATTTCCCCAATAGTCAATTATTAACCCAAAACATTATTAACGAATGTCATATCTGAAATTTAGCGAAAACCGAACATAGAAATACAGAAATGCCAATGAAAATGACCCCCAAACCAGAACATTGTCGAGATAAATTCGTAAAAATTTTTCAAATTTTTGCCACGACCCTTCAAAATGAAAAAACTATTTTCGTTACACTACAAGTTCGAAACTATCAGAGCTATCGTGACCAAATTTATACAGTAAGTGTAAGGTACCACTGTAACTATCCTCACTAAGATCTGACAATTATAGCCTATAGCTCCCATAGGACAAATCGATCAAAATCAAAAAATTTGTATTACGAAATGTAGTATTTGTTAAGCGATCGCAACCAAACACGCACAGAATGTGTATATAATTAAAAACAAAAAAAAAGGTTATCTTCGGCTCGCCGAAGATTAAATACCCCTTGCAGTCATGAATATTGCGTTAATTTGGTTTCAATCTCCAATTATTTTTATGGTAGCTATATGATAAAGAATATAGATGAAATTTGGTCAACAGGTGGAACACGATTAGAAATTGATTCTCCGTGAATTTCGTTGAAATCGGACAATAGACACCGAACATTTTCATACTAAGCATTTCAACCGATTGCTCCTATGGGAGCTTTATGATATAGTAGTCTGAGTTGGATGAAATTTGGTCAACAGATGGGACACGTTTAGAAATTGATTCCCCGTGAACTTCGTTGAAATCCGACAATAGACACAGAAAATTTTATACTAAGCATTTCAACCGATTGATATATGATATAATAGTCCGATTTGGATGAAATTTGGTCAACAGATGGGACACGTTTAGAAATTGATTCCCCGTTTCATTAAGATAGCTTTAAATCTGAGAGACTAGTTCGCATAGGAACAGACGGACAGACCCTCTGCAAGGGTATAAAAATTCCTCACCAAATTTGGTCCAAAATGGGACAACTACAAAATATGAAAAGCAAATTGGCCAAAATGTTAAAAATTTTAATTTACTTAAGCCGTCCTAATTGTAAACAGTGGTGTGGTCCAGGTGATAGACATGCGCGAGAGATACATCAGGTCTGCGGTTCGAACCCCACCACAGACAGGCATTTTTAAATACTCTAAAAAAGAGTAGAGGGGTCTATTAGGTTTGTCAGAGGCAGAAGGAGGAGTGGCAGACCCCATAAAGTATATATATCCTTGATCAGCATCAACAGCCGAGTCCATATAGCGATGTCCGTGTTTCTGTCTGCCCGTCCATATGAACACCTGGATCTTTTAAACTACGAAAGCTAGAGCCACCAAATTTTGAATGAAAGTCCGTTATCTTCGCCAGCAGATCAAGTTTATTTTCGTGCTGAGCCAAAAACCAGAAACACCTCGAAAAATTTATGTTTTATGCAAATATCTCAGTAACTATGACACTTAGGAACACCAATTCCGGTTCGCAGGTTCTTAGAGATAGCTTTAATGCAATGCCATTCAAAATTTAAAGCTGCTACTCCCCCTTTTCTCATAATAGCTAAACAACTTTTAAACATCAATGCCGGCATAAGGCATTTAATCAATTAGTACAGTATTTGTAAATTAACATAAAATTAAAATTTATATGTATATTTTGAATTGATATTTAAAAAAAAATTAAATTAGCAATTCTCATAGCCAGCATTCGAACCTACGACCCTCAGGCAACGATTTGACATCGAACCGCAACTCTACCATTCGCACCACGCGCCACTTTCAAGCATGTTCCGCTTATTCGCATTTACATGTTATACATACAAGTACACACTCGTTTGAAATTATGTGTATGCACATATGTATGTACGCGTGCCTAGCACTGGTCAACACGGCAGCGTCGCAGCGACGCAGCGTCTGCGAGCAGCGCTGACGTCACACAGGCGGCGAAATTGCAGCTAAATTACATAAACTTTCTAACGTGCTAACTTTTTTGTTAATTGACGGATTTTAACGCCGCTTGGAATATAGTTTGATATGATATTCCTCTCTTCGAATAATTAATTATAAACACTGTACTATTTGAATAAATTCCTTAAATCCTGAAAATTTTAAGCTTGAAATTTTGAAAGTTTTTTAGCGCTAATGAGAGAAGGAGGCTAGGCAGCTAAAAATTTTTTAAGACATTGCCTTAAGGCTGTCTCTAGCAACCTGCTTACCAGAAATGGTGTTCCTAAGTGACATAGTTACTGAGTTATTAGCCTAAAAACTACATTTTTTTTCGAGGTGTCTGGTTTTTTGCTCATTGCGGGGGCGGTAAGGGGCTTGGCAAAAATTTGAAATAAACTTAACCTGCGTAAGTTAATAACGGACTTTCATTATAAATTTGGTGGCTCTAGCTTTTGTAGTTTAAAGGATCCAGGTGTTCATACGGACGGACGACGGACAGACGG
>JAECXC010001180.1:0-38485 GCA_018152125.1 Drosophila dunni | reverse complement strand
ACAAAATAAAAAAATGTAGAAAAAAAATTTTAAATTGTCGAAATCATAATTATTTTGAAGTAGAGTCAATATAAATGATATTCAAAAAAAAGAGTGGGTTTGTTTAAAGAAAAAAAAAAAAAATATTTTTAAAAAGGGGTTAATAAAAAAAAGGGTAAAAAAATCGTAAAAGAAAAAAAAAAACTTAAAAAGTGAAATTATAAAAAAAGTTAAAAAAAAAAATAAAAAAATTATAAATTGTCCAAATCATAATTATTATGAAGTAGAGTGAATATAAATGGTATTCCAATTAAAAACTGGTGATTCCAAAATAAGGTCCAAAATCGTCTAGGACGACTAGAAACGTCTAAAAATTAAAAAATAAAAAAAGTTGAAAAAAAAAATTTAAATTGTCGAAATCATAATTATTATGAAGTAGAGTCAATATAAATGGTATATCAATTAAAAACCGGTTGAGTTTTCACAGAGAAAATCAAGATTAATGCTCTAAATGTGGTGATTCCAAAATAAGGTCTAAAATCGTCTAGGACGACTAGAAACGCCAAAAAATGAAAAAAATAAAAAAAGTTGAAAAAAAATTTTAATTTGTCGAAATCAAGATTTATGCTCTAAATGTGGTGATTCCAAAATAAGGTCTAAAATCGTCTAGGATGACTAGAAACGCCTAAAAATGAAAAAATAAAATAAGTTGAAAAAAAATTTTAAATTGTCGAAATCATAATTATTTTGAAGTAGAGTCAATATAAATGGTATTTCAATTAAAAATCGGTTGAGTTTTCACAAAGATAATCAAGATTAATGCTCTTTATGTGGTGATTCCAAAGTAAGGTCCAAAATCGTCTAGGACGACTAGAAACGCCTAAAAATGAAAAAAAAAAAAAAGTAGAAAAAAATTTTAAATTGTCGAAATCATAATTATTTTGAAGTAGAGTCAATATAAATGGTATTTCAATTAAAAACCGGTTGAGTTTGCACAGAGAAAATCAAGATTCATGCTCTAAATGTGGTGATTCCAAAATAAGGTCTAAAATCGTCTAGGACGACTAGAAACGTCTAAAAATGAAAAAATAAAAAAGTTGAAAAAAAATTTTAAATTGTCGAAATCATAATTATTATGAAGTAGAGTCAATATACATGGTATATCAATAAAAAACCGGTTGAGTTTTCACAGAGAAAATCAAGATTAATGCTCTAAATGTGGTGATTCCAAAATAAGGTCTAAAATCGTCTAGGATGACTAGAAACGCCTAAAAATGAAAAAATAAAATAAGTTAAAAAAAAATTATAAATTGTCCAAATCATTATTATTTTGAAGTAGAGCCAATATAAATGGTATTCCAATTAAAAACTGGTGATTCCAAAATAACGTCCAAAATCGTCTAGGACGACTAGAAACGTCTAAAAATGAAAAAAAAAAAAAGTTTAAAAAAATTTTAAATTGTCGAAATCATAATTATTATGAAGTAGAGTCAACATAAATGGTATATCAATTAAAAACCGGTTGAGTTTTCACAGAGAAAATCAAGATTAATGCTCTAAATGTGGTGATTCCAAAATAAGGTCTAAAATCGTCTAGGACGACTAGAAACGCCTAAAAATGAAATAATAAAAAAAGTTAAAAAAAAATTATAAATTGTCCAAATCATAATTATTTTGAAGTAGAGTCAATATAAATGGTATTTCAATTAAAAACCGGTTGAGTTTTCACAGAGAAAATCAAGATTAATGCTCTTAATGTGGTGATTCCAAAATAAGGTCTAAAATCGTCTAGGACGACTAGAAACGCCTAAAAATGAAAAAAAAAAAAAATTTAAAAAAACTTTTAAATTGTCGAAATTAAGATTTATGCTCTAAATGTGGTGATTCCAAAATAAGGTCTAAAATCGTCTAGGACGACTAGAAACGCCTAAAAATGAAATAATAAAAAAAGTTAAAAAAAAATTATAAATTGTCCAAATCATTATTATTTTGAAGTAGAGTCAATATAAATGGTATTTCAATTAAAAATCGGTTGAGTTTTCACAGAGAAAATCAAGATTAATGCTCTAAATGTGGTGATTCCAAAATAAGGTCTAAAATCGTCTAGGACGACTAGAAACGCCTAAATATGACAAAATAAAAAATGTAGAAAAAAATTTTAAATTATCGAAATCATAATTATTTTGAAGTAGAGTCCATATAAATGGTATTTCAATTAAAAACCGGTTGAGTTTGCACAGAGAAAATCAAGATTCATGCTCTTAATGTGGTGATTCCAAAATAAGGTCTAAAATCGTCTAGGACGACTAGAAACGTCTAACAATGAAAAAATAAAAAAGTTGAAAAAAAATTTTAAATTGTCGAAATCATAATTATTATGAAGTAGAGTCAATATACATGGTATATCAATAAAAAACCGGTTGAGTTTTCACAGAGAAAATCAAGATTAATGCTCTAAATGTGGTGATTCCAAAATAAGGTCTAAAATCGTCTAGGATGACTAGAAACGCCTAAAAATGAAAAAAAATAAAATAAGTTAAAAAAAAAATTATAAATTGTCCAAATCATTATTATTTTGAAGTAGAGCCAATATAAATGGTATTCCAATTAAAAACTGGTGATTCCAAAATAAGGTCCAAAATCGTCTAGGACGACTAGAAACGTCTAAAAATGAAAAAATAAAAAAAGTTGAAAAAAAATTTTAAATTGTCGAAATCATAATTATTATGAAGTAGAGTCAACATAAATGGTATATCAATTAAAAACCGGTTGAGTTTTCACAGAGAAAATCAAGATTAATGCTCTTAATGTGGTGATTCCAAAATAAGGTCTAAAATCGTCTAGGACGACTAGAAACGCCTAAAAATGAAATAATAAAAAAAGTTAAAAAAAAAATTATAAATTGTCCAAATCATAATTATTATGAAGTAGAGTGAATATAAATGGTATTCCAATTAAAAACTGGTGATTCCAAAATAAGGTCCAAAATCGTCTAGGACGACTAGAAACGTCTAAAAATGAAAAAATAAAAAAAGTTGAAAAAAAATTTTAAATTGTCGAAATCATAATTATTATGAAGTAGAGTCAATATAAATGGTATATCAATTAAAAACCGGTTGAGTTTTCACAGAGAAAATCAAGATTAATGCTCTTAATGTGGTGATTCCAAAATAAGGTCTAAAATCGTCTAGGACGACTAGAAACGCCTAAAAATGAAAAAAATAAAAAAAGTTGAAAAAAATTTTAAATTGTCGAAATCATAATTATTATGAAGTAGAGTCAACATAAATGGTATATCAATTAAAAACCGGTTGAGTTTTCACAGAGAAAATCAAGATTAATGCTCTTAATGTGGTGATTCCAAAATAAGGTCTAAAATCGTCTAGGACGACTAGAAACGTCTAAAAATGAAAAAATAAAAAAAAAGTTGAAAAAAAAATTTTAAATTGTCGAAATCATAATTATTATTAAGTAGAGTCAATATAAATGGTATATCAATTAAAAACCGGTTGAGTTTTCACAGAGAAAATCAAGATTAATGCTCTTAATGTGGTGATTCCAAAATAAGGTCTAAAACCGTCTAGGACGACTAGAAACGCCTAAAAATGAAAAAAATAAAAAAAGTTGAAAAAAAATTTAAATTGTCGAAATCAAGATTTATGCTCTAAATGTGGTGATTCCAAAATAAGGTCTAAAATCGTCTAGGATGACTAGAAACGCCTAAAAATGAAAAAATAAAAATAAGTTAAAAAAAATATAAATTGTCCAAATCATTATTATTTTGAAGTAGAGTCAATATAAATGGTATTCCAATTAAAAACCGGTTGAGTTTTCACAGAGAAAATCAAGATTAATGCTCTAAATGTGGTGATTCCAAAATAAGGTGTAAAATCGTCTAGGACGACTAGAAACGCCTAAAAATGAAAAAAAAAAAAAAAGTTGAAAAAAAAATTTTAAATTGTCGAAATCATAATTATTTTGAAGTAGAGTCAATATAAATGGTATTTCAATTAAAAATCGGTTGAGTTTTCACAAAGATAATCAAGATTAATGCTCTTTATGTGGTGATTCCAAAATAAGGTCCAAAATCGTCTAGGACGACTAGAAACGCCTAAAAATGAAAAAAAAAAAAAAAGTTGAAAAAAAATTTTAAATTGTCGAAATCATAATTATTTTGAAGTAGAGTCAATATAAATGGTATTTCAATTAAAAACCGGTTGAGTTTGCACAGAGAAAATCAAGATTAATGCTCTAAATGTGGTGATTCCAAAATAAGGTCTAAAATCGTCTAGGACGACTAGAAACGTCTAAAAATGAAAAAATAAAAAAGTTGAAAAAAAATTTTAAATTGTCGAAATCATAATTATTATGAAGTAGAGTCAATATAAATGGTATATCAATTAAAAACCGGTTGAGTTTTCACAGAGAAAATCAAGATTAATGCTTTAAATGTGGTGATTCCAAAATAAGGTCTAAAATCGTCTAGGACGACTAGAAACGCCTAAAAATGAAAAAATATAAAAAAAGTTGAAAAAAATTTTAAATTGTCGAAATCATAATTATTTTGAAGTAGAGTCAATATAAATGGTATTTCAATTAAAAACCGGTTGAGTTTGCACAGAGAAAATCAAGATTAATGCTCTAAATGTGGTGATTCCAAAATAAGGTCTAAAATCGTCTAGGACGACTAGAAACGTCTAAAAATGAAAAAATAAAAAAGTTGAAAAAAAATTTTAAATTGTCGAAATCATAATTATTATGAAGTAGAGTCAATATACATGGTATATCAATAAAAAACCGGTTGAGTTTTCACAGAGAAAATCAAGATTAATGCTCTAAATGTGGTGATTCCAAAATAAGGTCTAAAATCGTCTAGGACGACTAGAAACGTCTAAAAATGAACAAATAAAAAAAGTTGAAAAAAAATTTTAAATTGTCGAAATCATAATTATTATGAAGTAGAGTCAACATAAATGGTATATCAATTAAAAACCGGTTGAGTTTTCACAGAGAAAATCAAGATTAATGCTCTAAATGTGGTGATTCCAAAATAAGGTCTAAAATCGTCTAGGACGACTAGAAACGCCTAAAAATGAAATAATAAAAAAAGTTAAAAAAAATTTATAAATTGTCCAAATCATAATTATTATGAAGTAGAGTGAATATAAATGGTATTCCAATTAAAAACTGGTGATTCCAAAATAAGGTCCAAAATCGTCTAGGACGACTAGAAACGTCTAAAAATGAAAAAATAAAAAAAGTTGAAAAAAATTTTAAATTGTCGAAATCATAATTATTATGAAGTAGAGTCAATATAAATGGTATATCAATTAAAAACCGGTTGAGTTTTCACAGAGAAAATCAAGATTAATGCTCTTAATGTGGTGATTCCAAAATAAGGTCTAAAATCGTCTAGGACGACTAGAAACGCCTAAAAATGAAAAAAATAAAAAAAGTTGAAAAAAATTGTAATTTGTCGAAATCATAATTATTATGAAGTAGAGTCAACATAAAAGTTATATCAATTAAAAACCGGTTGAGTTTTCACAGAGAAAATCAAGATTAATTCTTTAAATGTGGTGATTCCAAAATAAGGTCTAAAATCGTCTAGGACGACTAGAAACGCCTAAAAATGAAATAATAAAAAAAGTTAAAAAAAAATTATAAATTGTCCAAATCATAATTATTATGAAGTAGAGTGAATATAAATGGTATTCCAATTAAAAACTGGTGATTCCAAAATAAGGTCCAAAATCGTCTAGGACGACTAGAAACGTCTAAAAATGAAAAAATAAAAAAAGTTGAAAAAAATTTTAAATTGTCGAAATCATAATTATTATGAAGTAGAGTCAATATAAATGGTATATCAATTAAAAACCGGTTGAGTTTTCACAGAGAAAATCAAGATTAATGCTCTTAATGTGGTGATTCCAAAATAAGGTCTAAAATCGTCTAGGACGACTAGAAACGCCTAAAAATGAAAAAAATAAAAAAAGTTGAAAAAAAATTTTAATTTGTCGAAATCATAATTATTATGAAGTAGAGTCAACATAAATGGTATATCAATTAAAAACCGGTTGAGTTTTCACAGAGAAAATCAAGATTAATGCTCTAAATGTGGTGATTCCAAAATAAGGTCTAAAATCGTCTAGGACGACTAGAAACGTCTAAAAATGAAAAAATAAAAAAAGTTGAAAAAAATTTTAAATTGTCGAAATCATAATTATTATGAAGTAGAGTCAATATAAATGGTATATCAATTAAAAACCGGTTGAGTTTTCACAGAGAAAATCAAGATTAATGCTCTAAATGTGGTGATTCCAAAATAAGGTCTAAAACCGTCTAGGACGACTAGAAACGCCTAAAAATGAAAAAAATAAAAAAAGTTGAAAAAAAATTTTAATTTGTCGAAATCAAGATTTATGCTCTAAATGTGGTGATTCCAAAATAAGGTCTAAAATCGTCTAGGATGACTAGAAACGCCTAAAAATGAAAAAAAAAAAAATAAGTTAAAAAAAAAATATAAATTGTCCAAATCATTATTATTTTGAAGTAGAGTCAATATAAATGGTATTCCAATTAAAAACCGGTTGAGTTTTCACAGAGAAAATCAAGATTAATGCTCTCAATGTGGTGATTCCAAAATAAGGTGTAAAATCGTCTAGGACGACTAGAAACGCCTAAAAATGAAAAAATAAAAAAAGTTGAAAAAAAATTTTAAATTGTCGAAATCATAATTATTTTGAAGTAGAGTCAATATAAATGGTATTTCAATTAAAAATCGGTTGAGTTTTCACAAAGATAATCAAGATTAATGCTCTTTATGTGGTGATTCCAAAATAAGGTCCAAAATCGTCTAGGACGACTAGAAACGCCTAAAAATGAAAAAACCAAAAAAGGTGAAAAAATTTTAAATTGTCGAAATCATAATTATTTTGAAGTAGAGTCAATATAAATGGTATTTCTATTAAAAACCGGTTGAGTTGGCACAGAGAAAATCTAGATTAATGCTCTTAATGTGGTGATTCCAAAATAAGGTCTAAAATCGCCTAGGACGACTAGAAACGTCTAAAAATGAAAAAATAAAAAAAGTTGAAAAAAAATTTTAAATTGTCGAAATCATAATTATTATGAAGTAGAGTCAATATAAATGGTATATCAATTAAAAACCGGTTGAGTTTTCACAGAGAAAAATCAAGATTAATGCTTTAAATGTTTTGATTCCAAAATAAGGTCTAAAATCGTCTAGGACGACTAGAAACGCCTAAAAATGAAAAAAAATAAAAAAAGTTGAAAAAAAATTTTAAATTGTCGAAATCAAGATTTATGCTCTAAATGTGGTGATTCCAAAATAAGGTCTAAAATCGTCTAGGACGACTAGAAACGCCTAAAAATGAAAAAATAAAATAAGTTAAAAAAAAATTATAAATTGTCCAAATCATTATTATTTTGAAGTAGAGTCAATATAAATGGTATTCCAATTAAAAACCGGTTGAGTTTTCACAGAGAAAATCAAGATTAATGCTCTTAATGTGGTGATTCCAAAATAAGGTCCAAAATCGTCTAGGACGACTAGAAACGCCTAAAAATGACAAAATAAAAAAATTGAACAAAAATTTTAAATTGTCGAAATCATAATTATTTTGAAGTAGAGTCAATATAAATGGTATTCCAATTAAAAACCGGTTGAGTTTTCACAGAGAAAATCAAGACTAATGCTCTAAATGTGGTGATTCCAAAATAAGGTCTAAAATCGTCTAGGACGACTAGAAACGCCTAAAAATGAAAAAATAAAAAAAGTTGAAAAAAAATTATAAATTGTCCAAATCATAATTATTTTGAAGTAAAGTCAATATAAATGGTATTCCAATTAAAAACTGGTTGAGTTTTCACAGAGATAATCAAGATTAATGCTCTTAATGTGGTGATTCCAAAATAAGGTCTTAAATCGTCTAGGACGACTAGATACGCCTAAAACTGAAAAAAAAAAAAAAAGTTGAAAAAAAATTTATAAATTGTCCAAATCATAATTATTTTGAAGTAAAGTCAATATAAATGGTATTCCAATTAAAAACCGGTTGAGTTTTCACAGAGAAAATCAAGACTAATGCTCTCAATGTGGTGATTCCAAAATAAGGTCTAAAATCGTCTAGGACGACTAGAAACGCCTAAAAATGAAAAAATAAAAAAAGTTAAAAAAAAATTATAAATTGTCCAAATCATAATTATTTTGAAGTAGAGTCAATATAAATGGTATTCCAATTAAAAACCGGTTTAGTTTTCACAGAGAAAATCAAGATTAATGCTCTAAATGTGGTGATTCCAAAATAAGGTCTAAAATCGTCTAGGACGACTAGAAACGCCTAAAAATTTAAATAATAAAAAAAATTGAAAAAAATTTTAAATTGTCGAAATCAAGATTAATGCTCTAAATGTGGTGATTTCAAAATAAGGTCTAAAATCGTCTAGGACGACTAGAAACGCCTAAAAATGAAAAAATAAAAAAAAGTTGAAAAAAATTATAAATTGTCGAAATCATAATTATTTTGAAGTAGAGTCAATATTAATGGTATTCCAATTAAAAACCGGTTGAGTTTTCACAGAGAAAATCAAGACTAATGCTCTAAATGTGGTGATTCCAAAATAAGGTCTAAAATCGTCTAGGACGACTAGAAACGCCTAAAAATGAAAAAAATAAAAAAAAGTTGAAAAAAAATTTTAAATTGTCGAAATCAAGATTAATGCTCTAAATGTGGTGATTTCAAAATAAGGTCTAAAATCGTCTAGGACGACTAGAAACGCCTAAAAATGAATAAAAATAAAAAAAAGATTGAAAAAAAATTATAAATTGTCGAAATCATAATTATTTTGAAGTAGAGTCAATATTAATGGTATTCCAATTAAAAACCGGTTGAGTTTTCACAGAGAAAATCAAGACTAATGCTCTAAATGTGGTGATTCCAAAATAAGGTCTAAAATCGTCTAGGACGACTAGAAACGCCTAAAAATGAAAAAATAAAAAAAAAGTTGAAAAAAAAATTTTAAATTGTCGAAATCAAGATTAATGCTCTAAATGTGGTGATTCCAAAATAAGGTCCAAAATCGTCTAGGACGCCTAGAAACGAATAAAAAATGAAAAAAAAAAAATAAAGGTGAAAAAAATTTTTAAATTGTCGAAATCATAATTATTTTGAAGTAGAGTCAATATAAATGGTATTTCAATTAAAAATGGTTGAGTTTTCACAGAGAAAATCAAGATTAATGCTCTAAATGTGGTGATTCCAAAATAAGGTCTAAAATCGTCTTGGACGACTAGAAACGCCTAAAAATTAAAAAAATAAAAAAAGTAGAAAAAAATTTTAAATTGTCGAAATCATAATTATTTTGAAGTAGAGTCAATATAAATGGTATTCCAATTAAAAACCGGTTGAGTTTCACAGAGAAAATCAAGATTAATGCTCTTAATGTGGTGATTCCAAAATAAGGTCTAAAATCGTCTAGGACGACTAGAAACGCCTAAAAATGAAAAAAAAAAAAAAGTTGTACAAAAATTATAAATTGTCCAAATCATAATTATTTTGAAGTAGAGTCAATATAAATGGTATTCCAATTAAAAACCGGTTGAGTTTTCACAGAGAAAATCAAGATTAATGCTCTGAATGTGGTGATTCCAAAATAAGGTCTAAAATCGTCTAGGACGACTAGAAACGCCTAAAAATGAAAAATAAAAAAGTTGAAAAAAAATTATAAATTGTCCAAATCATAATTATTTTGAAGTAGAGTCAATATAAATGGTATTCCAATTAAAAACCGGATGAGTTTTCACAGAGAAAATCAAGATTAATGCTCTAAATGTGGTGATTCCAAAAAAAGGACGCCTAGAAACGCCTAAAAATGAACAAATAAAAAAGTTGAAAAAATTATAAATTGTCCAAATCATAATTATTTATGAAGTAGAGTGAAGATTAATGCTCTAAATGTGGTGATTCCAAATTAAGGTCCAAAATCGTCTAGGACGCATAGAAACGCCTAAAAATGAAAAAACAAAAAAAAAAGTGAAAAAAATTTTTTAATTGTCGAAATCATAATTATTTTGAAGTAGAGTCAATATAAATGGTATTCCAATTAAAAACCGATTGAGTTTTCACAAAAGAAAATCAAGATTAATGCTCTAAATGTGGTGATTCCAAAATAAGGTCTAAAATCGTCTAGGACGACTAGAAACGCCTAAAACTGAAAAAATAAAAAAATTTAGAAAAAAATTTTAAATTGTCGAAATCATAATTATTTTGAAGTAAAGTCAATATAAATGGTATTCCAATTAAAAACGGTTGAGTTTTCACAGAGATAATCAAGATTAATGCTCTTAATGTGGTGATTCCAAAAAATGGTCTAAAATCGTCTAGGACGACTAGAAACACCTAAAAATGAAATATTAAAAAAAAGTTGAAAAAAAATTTTAAATTGTCGAAATCATAATTATTTTGAAGTAGAGTCAATATAAATGGTATTTCAATTAAAAACCGGTTGAGTTTTCACAGAGAAAATCAAGATTAATGCTCTAAATGTGGTGATTCCAAAATAAAGGTCTAAAATCGTCTAGGACGACTAGAAACGCCTAAAAATGAAAAAAATAAAAAAAGTTGAAAAAAAATTTTAAATTGTCTTAGAAATCAAGATTAATGCTCTAAATGTGGTGATTCCAAAATAAGGTCTAAAATCGTCTAGGACGACTAGAAACGCCTAAAAATGAAAAAATAAAAAAGTTGAAAAAAAATTTTAAATTGTCGAAATCATAATTATTTTGAAGTAGAGTCAATATAAATGGTATTCCAATTAAAAACCGGTTGAGTTTTCACAGAGAAAATCAAGATTAATGCTCTTAATGTGTTGATTCCAAAATAAGGTCCAAAATCGTCTAGGACGACTAGAAACGCCTAAAAATGAAAAATAAAAAAAGTTGAAAAAAAATTTATAAATTGTCGAAATCATAATTATTTTGAAGTAGAGTCAATATAAATGGTATTCCAATTAAAAACCGGTTGAGTTTTCACAGAGAAAATCAAGATTAATGCTCTTAATGTGGTGATTCCAAAATAAGGTCTAAAATCGTCTAGGACAAAAAAAAAAAAATAAAAAAAGAAAATAAATTGTCGAAATCATAATTATTTTGAAAAACAAAAAAAAGTGAAAAAATTTTAAATTGTCGAAATCAAGATTAATGCTCTTAATGTGTTGATTCCAAAATAAGGTCCAAAATCGTCTAGGACGACTAGAAACGCCTAAAAATGAAAAATAAAAAAAGTTGAAAAAAAATTTATAAATTGTCGAAATCATAATTATTTTGAAGTAGAGTCAATATAAATGGTATTTCAATTAAAAACCGGTTGAGTTTTCACAGAGAAAATCAAGATTAATGCTCTAAATGTGGTGATTCCAAAATAAGGTCTAAAATCGTCTAGGACGACTAGAAACGCCTAAAAATGAAAAAATAAAAAAAGTTGAAAAAAAATTTTAAATTGTCGAAATCATAATTATTTTGAAGTAGAGTCAATATAAATGGTATTCCAATTAAAAACCGGTTGAGTTTTCACAGAGAAAATCAAGATTAATGCTCTTAATGTGGTGATTCCAAAATAAGGTCTAAAATCGTCTAGGACGACTAGAAACGCCTAAAAATGAAAAAAAAAAAAAAAGTTGAAAAAAAAATTTAAATTGTCGAAATCAAAATTGACAAAAGCAAACGAACCAAAAATGAAAAAATAAAAAAGTTGAAAAAAATTATAAATTGTCAAATCATAATTATTTTGAATGTCTAAATTGGTGATTCCAAAATAAGGTCTAAAATCGTCTAGGACGACTAAAACGCCTAAAAATGAAAAAAAAAAAAAAAAGTTGAAAAAAAAAATTATAAATTGTCAGAAGTCAATATAAATGGTATTCCAATTAAAAACCGGTTGAGTTTTCACAGAGAAAATCAAGATTAATGCTCTAAATGTGGTGATTCCAAAATAAGGTCTAAAATCGTCTAGGACGACTAGAAACGCCTAAAAATGAAAAAATAAAAAAAGTTGAAAAAAAATTTTAAATTGTCGAAATCATAATTATTTTGAAGTAGAGTCAATATAAATGGTATTCCAATTAAAAACCGGTTGAGTTTTCACAGAGAAAATCAAGATTAATGCTCTAAATGTGGTGATTCCAAAATAAGGTCCAAAATCGTCTAGGACGACTAGAAACGCCTAAAAATGAAAAAAATAAAAAAAGTTGAAAAAAAATTTTAAATTGTCGAAATCATAATTATTTTGAAGTAGAGTCAATATAAATGGTATTCCAATTAAAAACCGGTTGAGTTTTCACAGAGAAAATCAAGATTAATGCTCTAAATGTGGTGATTCCAAAATAAGGTCTAAAATCGTCTAGGACGACTAGAAACGCCTAAAAATGAAAAAATAAAAAAAGTTGAAAAAAAATTTTAAATTGTCGAAATCATAATTATTTTGAAGTAGAGTCAATATAAATGGACCAAAAAAAACTGTTGAATTGTCACAGAAAAATCAAGATTAATGCTCTAAATGTGGTGATTCCAAAATAAGGTCTAAAATCGTCTAGGACGACTAGAAACGCCTAAAAATGAAAAAATAAAAAAAAGTTGAAAAAAAATTTTAAATTGTCGAAATCATAATTATTTTGAAGTAGAGTCAATATAAATGGTATTCCAATTAAAAACCGGTTGAGTTTTCACAGAGAAAATCAAGATTAATGCTCTAAATGTGGTGATTCCAAAATAAGGTCTAAAATCGTCTAGGACGACTAGAAACGCCTAAAAATGAAAAAATAAAAAAAAGTTGAAAAAAAATTTTAAATTGTCGAAATCATAATTATTTTGAAAAAGACAAAAAAAATGCGAAAAAAATTTTAAATTGTCACAGAAATCAAGATTAATGCTCTAAATGTGGTGATTCCAAAATGAAGGTCTAAAATCGTCTAGGACGACTAGAAACGCCTAAAAATGAAAAAATAAAAAAAGTTGAAAAAAAATTTTAAATTGTCGAAATCATAATTATTTTGAAGTAGAGTCAATATAAATGGTATTCCAATTAAAAACCGGTTGAGTTTTCACAGAGAAAATCAAGATTAATGCTCTAAATGTGGTGATTCCAAAATAAGGCTAAAATCGTCTAGGACGACTAAAAAAACCTAAAAAATGAAAAATAAATTAAAAACAATATAAATATTCTTGAGTTTTGAAAAATCAAGATTAATGCTCTAAATGTGGTGATTCCAAAATAAGGTCTAAAATCGTCTAGGACGCCTAGAAACGCCTAAAAATGAAAAAATAAAAAAAGTTGAAAAAAAATTTTAAATTGTCGAAATCATAATTATTTTGAAGTAGAGTCAATATAAATGGTATTCCAATTAAAAACCGGTTGAGTTTTCACAGAGAAAATCAAGATTAATGCTCTAAATGTGGTGATTCCAAAATAAGGTCCAAAATCGTCTAGGACGACTAGAAACGCCTAAAAATGAAAAAATAAAAAAAAAGTTGAAAAAAAATTTTAAATTGTCGAAATCATAATTATTTTGAAGTAGAGTCAATATAAATGGTATTCCAATTAAAAACCGGTTGAGTTTTCACAGAGAAAATCAAGATTAATGCTCTTAATGTGGTGATTCCAAAATAAGGTCCAAAATCGTCTAGGACGCCTAGAAACGCCTAAAAATGAAAAAATAAAAAAAAAGTTGAAAAAAAATTTTAAATTGTCGAAATCATAATTATTTTGAAGTAGAGTCAATATAAATGGTATTCCAATTAAAAACCGGTTGAGTTTTCACAGAGAAAATCAAGATTAATGCTCTAAATGTGGTGATTCCAAAATAAGGTCCAAAATCGTCTAGGACGACTAGAAACGCCTAAAAATGAAAAAAAAAAAAAAGTTGAAAAAAAATTTTAAATTGTCGAAATCATAATTATTTTGAAGTAGAGTCAATATAAATGGTATTCCAATTAAAAACCGGTTGAGTTTTCACAGAGAAAATCAAGATTAATGCTCTAAATGTGGTGATTCCAAAATAAGGTCCAAAATCGTCTAGGACGCCTAGAAACGCCTAAAAATGAAAAAATAAAAAAAAAGTTGAAAAAAATTTTAAATTGTCGAAATCATAATTATTTTGAAGTAGAGTCAATATAAATGGTATTCCAATTAAAAACCGGTTGAGTTTTCACAGAGAAAATCAAGATTAATGCTCTAAATGTGGTGATTCAAAAATAAGGTCCAAAATCGTCTAGGACGACTAGAAACGCCTAAAAATGAAAAAATAAAAAAAAAGTTGAAAAAAAATTTTAAATTGTCGAAATCATAATTATTTTGAAAAAAATAAAATGATTAAAAAACGTTAGTTTCGAAAAATCAAGATTAATGCTCTAAATGTGGTGATTCCAAAATAAGGTCCAAAATCGTCTAGGACGACTAGAAACGCCTAAAAATGAAAAAATAAAAAAAAGTTGAAAAAAATTTTAAATTGTCGAAATCATAATTATTTTGAAGTAGAGTCAATATAAATGGGATTCCAATTAAAAACCGGTTGAGTTTTCACAGAGAAAATCAAGATTAAATGGTGATTCAAAAATAAGGTCCAAAATCGCTAGGAGCAAAAACATAATTATTTGAAGTAGAGTCAATATAAATGGTATTCCAATAAAAACGGTGAGTTTACAACAAGGATTCAAAATAAGGTCAAAATGCTCTAAATGTGGTGATTCCAAAATAAAGTCCAAAATCGTCTAGGACGCCTAGAAACGCCTAAAAATGAAAAAATAAAAAAAGTTGAAAAAAAATTTTAAATTGTCCAAATCATAATTATTTTGAAGTAGAGTCAATATAAATGGTATTCCAATTAAAAACCGGTTGAGTTTTCACAGAGAAAATCAAGACTAACAAATCAAAAAAAAAAGAAAAAAAAAAAAAAAAATTTTAAATTTCCAAATCATAATTATTTTGAGTAGAGTCAATATAAATGGTATTCCAATTAAAACGGTGATTTAAAAAAATCAAGATTAATGCTCTAAACGTGGTGATTCCAAAATAAGGTCCAAAATCGTCTAGGACGCCTAGAAACGCCTAAAAATGAAAAAATAAAAAAAGTTGAAAAAAAATTTTAAATTGTCGAAATCATAATTATTTTGAAGTAGAGTCAATATAAATGGTATTCCAATTAAAAACCGGTTGAGTTTTCACAGAGAAAATCAAGATTAATGCTCTAAATGTGGTGATTCCAAAATAAGGTCCAAAATCGTCTACGACGACTAGATACGCTTAAAAATGAAAAAATAAAAAAATTGAACAAAAATTTTAAATTGTCGAAATCATAATTAGTTTGAAGTAGAGTCAATATAAATGGTATTCCAATTAAAAACCATTTGAGTTTTCACAGAGAAAATCAAGATTAATGCTCTAAATGTGGTGATTCCAAAATAAGGTCCAAAATCGTCTAGGACGCCTAGAAACGCCTAAAAATGAAAAAAAAAAAAAAAGTTGAAAAAAAATTTTAAATTGTCGAAATCATAATTATTTTGAAGTAGAGTCAATATAAATGGTATTCCAATTAAAAACCGGTTGAGTTTTCACAGAGAAAATCAAGATTAATGCTCTAAATGTGGTGATTCCAAAATAAGGTCCAAAATCGTCTACGACGACTAGAAACGCTTAAAAATGAAATAATAAAAAAAGTTGAAAAAAAATTATAAATTGTCGAAATCATAATTATTTTGTAGTAGAGTCAATATAAATGGTATTCCAATTAAAAACCGGTTGAGTTTTCACAGAGAAAATCAAGATTAATGCTCTAAATGTGGTGATTCCAAAATAAGGTCCAAAATCGTCTTGGACGCCTAGAAACGCCTAAAAATGAAAAAATAAAAAAAGTTGAAAAAAAATTGTAAATTGTCGAAATCATAATTATTTTGAAGTAGAGTCAATATAAATGGTATTCCAATTAAAAACCGGTTGAGTTTTCACAGAGAAAATCAAGATTAATGCTCTAAATGTGGTGATTCCAAAATAAGGTCCAAAATCGTCTACGACGACTAGAAACGCTTAAAAATGAAAAAATAAAAAAATTGAACAAAAATTTTAAATTGTCGAAATCATAATTATTTTGAAGTAGAGTCAATATAAATGGTATTCCAATTAAAAACCGGTTGAGTTTTCACAGAGAAAATCAAGATTAATGCTCTAAATGTGGTGATTCCAAAATAAGGTCCAAAATCGTCTAGGACGCCTAGAAACGCCTAAAAATGAAAAAAAAAAAAAAAAAAGTTGAAAAAAAATTTTAAATTGTCGAAATCATAATTATTTTGAAGTAGAGTCAATATAAATGGTATTCCAATTAAAAACCGGTTGAGTTTTAACAGAGAAAATCAAGATTAATGCTCTTAATGTGGTGATTCTAAAATAAGGTCCAAAATCGTCTAGGACGACTAGAAACGCCTAAAAATTAAAAAAATAAAAAAAGTTGAAAAAAAATTATAAATTGTCCAAATCATAATTATTTTGAAGTAGAGTCAAGATTATTGCTCTAAATGTGGTGATTCCAAAATAAGGTACAAAATCGTCTAGGACGCCAAGAAACGCCTAAAAATGAACAAATAAAAAAAGTTGAAAAAAAATTATAAATTGTCCAAATCATAATTATTTTGAAGTAGAGACAATATAAATATTATTCCAATTAAAAACCGGTTGAGTTTTCACAGAGAAAATCAAGACTAATGCTCTAAATGTGGTGATTCCAAAATAATGTCTAAAATCGTCTAGGACGACTAGAAACGCCTAAAAATGAAATAATAAAAAAAGTTAAAAAAAATTATAAATTGTCCAAATCATAATTATTTTGTAGTAGAGTCAATATAAATGGTATTCCAATTAAAAACCGGTTGAGTTTTCACAGAGAAAATCAAGATTAATGCTCTAAATGTGGTGATTCCAAAATAAGGTCCAAAATCGTCTAGGACGCCTAGAAACGCCTAAAAATGAAAAAATAAAAAAAGTTGAAAAAAAATTTTAAATTGTCGAAATCATAATTATTTTGAAGTAGAGTCAATATAAATGGTATTCCAATTAAAAACCGGTTGAGTTTTCACAGAGAAAATCAAGATTAATGCTCTAAATGTGGTGATTCCAAAATAAGGTCCAAAATCGTCTAGGACGACTAGAAACGCCTAAAAATGAAAAAATAAAAAAATTGAACAAAAATTTTAAATTGTCGAAATCATAATTATTTTGAAGTAGAGTCAATATAAATGGTATTCCAATTAAAAACCGGTTGAGTTTTCACAGAGAAAATCAAGATTAATGCTCTAAATGTGGTGATTCCAAAATAAGGTCCAAAATCGTCTAGGACGACTAGAAACGCCTAAAAATGAAAAAAAAAAAAAAAAGTTGAAAAAAAATTTTAAATTGTCGAAATCATAATTATTTTGAAGTAGAGTCAATATAAATGGTATTCCAATTAAAAACCGGTTGAGTTTTCACAGAGAAAATCAAGATTAATGCTCTTAATGTGGTGATTCCAAAATAAGGTCCAAAATCGTCTAGGACGACTAGAAACGCCTAAAAATGAAAAAATAAAAAAAGTTGAAAAAAATTTTAAATTGTCGAAATCATAATTATTTTGAAGTAGAGTCAAGATTAATGCTCTAAATGTGGTGATTCCAAAATAAGGTCCAAAATCGTCTAGGACGCCTAGAAACGCCTAAAAATGAAAAAATAAAAAAAGTTGAAAAAAATTTTAAATTGTCGAAATCATAATTATTTTGAAGTAGAGTCAATATAAATGGTATTTCAATTAAAAATCGGTTGAGTTTTCACAGAGAAAATCAAGATTAATGCTCTAAATGTGGTGATTCCAAAATAAGGTCTAAAATCGTCTAGGACGACTAGAAACGCCTAAAAATGAAATAAAAAAAAGTTAAAAAAAATTATAAATTGTCCAAATCATAATTATTTTGAAGTAGAGTCAATATAAATGGTATTCCAATTAAAAACCGGTTGAGTTTTCAAAAAAGTAATAGGGATTCAAATAAGCAAAATCGTCTAAGATACAAAAATAAAAAAAAAAAAGAAAAAAATTTTAAATTGTCGAAATCATAATTATTAGAAGTAGAGTAAAAATGGTATTTCAATAAAAACATTTTAAAAAAATAAGGTTAACTTAAATTGGTGATCCAAAATAAGGTCAAAATCGTCTTGGACGACTAGAAACGCCTAAAAATGAAAAAAAATAAAAAAAGTTGAAAAAAAATTTTAAATTGTCGAAATCAAGATTAATGCTCTAAATGTGGTGATTCCAAAATAAGGTCTAAAATCGTCTAGGACGACTAAAAACGCCTAAAAATGAAAAAATAAAAAAAGTTGAAAAAAAATTATAAATTGTCCAAATCATAATTATTTTGAAGTAGAGTCAATATAAATGGTATTCCAATTAAAAACCGGTTGAGTTTTCACAGAGAAAATCAAGATTAATGCTCTAAATGTGGTGATTCCAAAATAAGGTCTAAAATCGTCTAGGACGACTAGAAACGCCTAAAAATGAAAAAATAAAAAAAGTTGAAAAAAAATTTTAAATTGTCGAAATCATAATTATTTTGAAGTAGAGTCAATATAAATGGTATTCCAATTAAAAATCGGTTGAGTTTTCACAGAGAAAATCAAGATTAATGCTCTAAATGTGGTGATTCCAAAATAAGGTCCAAAATCGTCTAGGACGACTAGAAACGCCTAAAAATGAAAAAATAAAAAAAAAAAAAAAAGTGAAAAAAATTTTAAATTGTCCAAATCATAATTATTTTGAAGTAGAGTCAATATAAATGGTATTCCAATTAAAAACAACGGTTGAGTTTTCACAGAGAAAATCAAGATTAATGCTCTAAATGTGGTGATTCCAAAATAAGGTCCAAAATCGTCTAGGACGACTAGAAACGCCTAAAAATGAAAAAACAAAAAGTTGAAAAATAAAAAAAAAAATTTTAAATTGTCGAAATCATAATTATTTTGAAGTAGAGTCAATATAAATGGTATTCCAATTAAAAACGGTTGAGTTTTCACAGAGAAAATCAAGATTAATGCTCTAAATGTGGTGATTCCAAAATAAGGTCCAAAATCGTCTAGGACGGACTAGAAACCAAAAATGAAAAAACAAAAAAAAGGTGAAAAAAAATTTAAATTGTCGAAATCATAATTATTTTGAAGTAGAGTCAATATAAATGGTATTCCAATTAAAAATCGGTTGAGTTTTCACAGAGAAAATCAAGATTAAAACTCTAAATGTGGTGATTCCAAAATAAGGTCCAAAATCGTCTAGGACGACTAGAAACGCCTAAAAAATGAAAAAAACAAAAAAGTTGAAAAAAAATTTTAAATTGTTGTCCAAATCATAATTATTTTGAAGTAGAGTCAATATAAATGGTATTTCAATTAAAAAACGGTTGAGTTTTCACAGAGAAAATCAAGATTAAAACTTAAAATGTGGTGATTCCAAAATAAGGTCCAAAATCGTCTAGGACGACTAGAAACGCCTACAAAATGGAAAAACAAATACGTTAAAAAAATATTAAATTGTCGAAATCATAATTATTTTGAAGTAGAGTCAATATAAATGGTATTCCACTTAAAAATCGGTTGAGTTTTCATAGAGAAAATCAAGATTAATGCTCTAAAATGTAAAAAATAGGTCGTAAATCGTCTAAAAACCTAAAAATGACAAAATGGTAAAAAAAAAAAAATATTAAATTGTCGAAATCATAATTATTTTGAAGTAGAGTCAATATAAATGGTATTCCAATTAAAAATCGGTTGAGTTTTCATAGAGAAAATCAAGATCAAAATTTAAAATGTGGTGATTCCAAAATAAGGTCCAAAATCGACTAGGACGACTAAAAAAAAATGAAAATTTAAAAAAAAAATTGTCGAAATCATAATTATTTTGAAGTAGAGTCAATATAAATGGTATTCCAATTAAAAATCGGTTGAGTTTTCACAGAGAAAATAAAATAAAACTTAAAAATGATGGTGATTCCAAAATAAGGTCCAAAATCGTCTAGGACGACTAGAAACGCCTAAAAAAAAATAAAAAGTTGAAAAAAAATTTTAAATTGTCGAAATCATAATTATTTTGAAGTAGAGTCAATATAAATGGTATTCCAATTAAAAATCGGTTGAGTTTTCACAGAGAAAATCAAGATTAATGCTCTAAATGTGGTGATTCCAAAATAAGGTCCAAAATCGTCTAGGACGACTAGAAACGCCTAAAAATGAAAAAATAAAAAAGTGAAAAAAAATTTTAAATTGTCCAAATCATAATTATTTTGAAGTAGAGTCAATATAAATGGTATTCCAATTAAAAACCGGTTGAGTTTTCACAGAAAAATAAAGAAAATCAAGATTAACTTAAAATGTGGTGATTCCAAAATAAGGTCCAAAATCGTCTAGGACGACTAGAAACGCCTAAAAATGAAAAAATAAAAAAGTTGAAAAAAATTTTAAATTGTCGAAATCATAATTATTTTGGAAGTAGAGTCAATATAAATGGTATTTCAATTAAAAATCGGTTGAGTTTCACAGAGAAAATCAAGATTAATGCTCTAAATGTGGTGATTCCAAAATAAGGTCCAAAATCGTCTAGGACGACTAGAAACGCCTAAAAATGAAAAAAAAAAAAGTTGAAAAAAAATTTTAAATTGTCGAAATCATAATTATTTTGAAGTAGAGTCAATATAAATGGTATTCCAATTAAAAAACGGTTGAGTTTTCACAGAGAAAATCAAGATTAAAGCTCTTAAATGTGGTGATTCCAAAATAAGGTCCAAAATCGTCTAGGACGACTAGAAAAGAAAATAAAAAAAAAAAAAAAAAAGTGGAAAAAAAAATTTTAAATTGTCGAAATCATAATTATTTTGAAGTAGAGTCAATATAAATGGTATTCCAATTAAAAATCGGTTGAGTTTTTACAGAGAAAATCAAGATTCAATGCTCTAAATGTGGTGATTCCAAAATAAGGTCCAAAATCGTCTAGGACGACTAGAAACGCCAAAAAATGAAAAAATAAAAAAAGTTGAAAAAAAATTTAAATTTGTCGAAATCATAATTATTTTGAAGTAGAGTCAATATAAATGGTATTTCAATTAAAAATCGGTTGAGTTTTCACAGAGAAAATCAAGATTAATGCTCTTAAATGTGGTGATTCCAAAATAAGGTCCAAAATCGTCTAGGACGACTAGAAACGCCTAAAAATGAAAAAATAAAAAAAAGAAAAAAAATTTTAAATTGTCGAAATCATAATTATTTTGAAGTAGAGTCAATATAAATGGTATTCCAATTAAAAATCGGTTGAGTTTTCACAGAGAAAATCAAGATCAAAACTCTAAAATGTGGTGATTCCAAAATAAGGTCCAAAATCGTCTAGGACGACTAGAAACGCCTAAAAAATGAAAAACAAAAAAAAAAGTTGAAAAAAATTTTAAATTGTCGAAATCATAATTATTTTGAAGTAGAGTCAATATAAATGGTATTCCAATTAAAAATCGGTTGAGTTTTCACAGAGAAAATTAAGATCAAAACTTTAAATGTGGTGATTCCAAAATAAGCTCCAAAATCGTCTAGGACGACTAGAAACGCCTAAAAATGAAAAAACAAAAATGTTGAAAAAAAATTTAAAATTGTCAAAATCATAATTATTTTGAAGTAGAACAAATATAAAGGGTATTCCAATTCAAAATTGGTTGAGCTTTCAAAGAGATAATGGAGATCAGAGCTTTAAATGTGGTGATTCCAAAATAAGGTCCAAAATCGTCTAGGACGACTAGAAAAGCCTAAAAATGAAAAAAAAAAAAAGTGAAAAAAATTTTAAATTGTCCAAATCATAATTATTTTGAAGTAGAGTCAATATAAATGGTATTTCAATTAAAAATCGGTTGAGTTTTCACAGAGAAAATCAAGATCAAAACTTTAAATGTGGTGATTCCAAAATAAGGTCCAAAATCGTCTAGGACGACTAGAAACGCCTAAAAAATGGAAAAACAAATAAAAAAGTGAAAAAAAATTTTAAATTGTCGAAATCATAATTATTTTGAAGTAGAGTCAATATAAATGGTATTTCAATTAAAAATCGGTTGAGTTTTCACAGAGAAAATCAAGATTAATGCTTTAAATGTGGTGATTCCAAAATAAGGTCCAAAATCGTCTAGGACGACTAGAAACGCCTAAAAATGGAAAAAAAAATTTTAAATTGTCGAAATCATAATTATTTTGAAGTAGAGTCAATATAAATGGTATTCCAATTAAAAATCGGTTGAGTTTTCACAGAGAAAATCAAGATCAAAACTTTAAAATGTGGTGATTCCAAAATAAGGTCCAAAATCGTCTAGGACGACTAGAAACGCCTAAAAATGAAAAAACAAAAAAAGTTGAAAAAAATTTTAAATTGTCGAAATCATAATTATTTTGAAGTAGAGTCAATATAAATGGTATTACAATTAAAAATCGGTTGAGTTTTCACAGAGAAAATCAAGATAAAAGCTTTAAATGTGGTGATTCCAAAATAAGGTCCAAAATCGTCTAGGACGACTAGAAACGCCTAAAAATGAAAAAACAAAATAAGGTGAAAAAAATTTTAAATTGTCGAAATCATAATTATTTTGAAGTAGAGTCAATATAAATGGTATTCCAATTAAAAATCGGTTGAGTTTTCACAGAGAAAATTAAGATCAAAACTTTAAATGTGGTGATTCCAAAATAAGGTCCAAAATCGTCTAGGACGACTAGAAACGCCTAAAAATGAAAAAACAAAATAAGGTGAAAAAAATTTTAAATTGTCAAAATCATAATTATTTTGAAGTAGAGTCAATATAAATGGTATTCCAATTAAAAATCGGTTGAGTTTTCACAGAGAAAATCAAGATCAAAACTTTAAATGTGGTGATTCCAAAATAAGGTCCAAAATCGTCTAGGACGACTAGAAACGCCTACAAAATGAAAAAACAAAAAAGTTGAAAAAAAATTTTAAATTGTCGAAATCATAATTATTTTGAAGTAGAGTCAATATAAATGGTATTCCAATTAAAAATCGGTTGAGTTTTCACCGAGAAAATCAAGATCAAAACTTTAAATGTGGTGATTCCAAAATAAGTCCAAAATCGTCTAGGACGAAAAAAAATTTAATCAAAATCATAATTATTTTGAAGTAGAGTCAATATAAATGGTATTCCAATTAAAAATCGGTTGGTTTTCACAGAGAAAATCAAGATCAAAACTTAATGATTCCAAAATAAGGTCCAAAATCGTCTAGGACGACTAGAAACGCCTAAAAATGAAAAAACAAAAAAGTTGAAAAAAATTTTAAATTGTCCAAATCATAATTATTTTGAAGTAGAGTCAATATAAATGGTATTCCAATTAAAAATCGGTTGAGTTTTCACAGAGAAAATCAAGATCAAAACTTAAAATGTGGTGATTCCAAAATAAGGTCCAAAATCGTCTAGGACGACTAGAAACGCCTACAAAATGGAAAAACAAAAAAGTTGAAAAAAATTTTAAATTGTCGAAATCATAATTATTTTGAAGTAGAGTCAATATAAATGGTATTCCAATTAAAAATCGGTTGAGTTTTCACAGAGAAAATCAAGATTAATGCTTTAAATGTGGTGATTCCAAAATAAGGTCCAAAATCGTCTAGGACGACTAGAAACGCCTAAAAATAAAAAAAAAAGGAAAAAATTTTAAATTGTCGAAATCATAATTATTTTGAAGTAGAGTCAATATAAATGGTATTCCAATTAAAAATCGGTTGAGTTTTCACAGAGAAAATTAAGATCAAAACTTAAAATGTGGTGATTCCAAAATAAGGTCCAAAATCGTCTAGGACGACTAGAAACGCATAAAAATTAAAAAACAAAAAAAGTTAAAAAAATTTTAAATTGTCGAAATCATAATTATTTTGAAGTAGAGTCAATATAAATGGTATTCCAATTAAAAATCGGTTGAGTTTTCACAGAGAAAATTCAAGATCAAAACTTTAAATGTGGTGATTCCAAAATAAGGTCCAAAATCGTCTAGGACGACTAGAAACGCCTACAAAATGGAAAAACAAATAAGTTGAAAAAATTTTAAATTATCGAAATCATAATTATTTTGAAGTAGAGTCAATATAAATGGTATCCCAATTAAAAATCGGTTGAGTTTTCACAGCGAAAATTAAGATCAAAACTTAAAATGTGGTGATTCCAAAATAAGTTCCAAAATCGTCTAGGACGACAAGAAAAATGAATAAACAAAAAAAAGTGAAAAAAAATTTAAATTGTCAAAATCATAATTATTTTGAAGTAGAGTCAATATAAATGGTATTCCAATTAAAAATCGGTTGGGTTTTCACAGAGAAAATTAAGATCAAAACTTAAATTCCAAAATAAGGTCCAAAATCATCTAGGACGACTTGAAACCCCTAAAAATGGAAAAACAAAAAAGTTGAAAAAAATTGTAAATTGTCCAAATCATAATTATATTCAAGTAGAGTCAATATAAATGGTATTTCAATTAAAAATCGGTTGAGTTTTCACAGAGAAAATCAAGATCAAAACTTAAAATGTGGTGATTCCAAAATAAGGTCCAAAATCGTCTAGGACGACTAGAAACGCCTACAAAATAGAAAAACAAATAAACTGAAAAAAATTTTAAATTGTCGAAATCATAATTATTTTGAAGTAGAGTCAATATAAATGGTATTTCAATTAAAAATCGGTTGAGTTTTCACAGAGAAAATCAAGATTAAATTGCTTTAAATGTGGTGATTCCAAAATAAGAGTCCAAAATCGTCTAGGACGACTAGAAAAACGAAAAAATAAAAAACAAAAAAAGTTGAAAAAAATTTAAATTGTCCAAATCATAATTATTTTGAAGTAGAGTCAATATAAATGGTATTCCAATTAAAAATCGGTTGAGTTTTCACAGAGAAAATCAAGATCAAAACTTAAAATGTGGTGATTCCAAAATAAGGTCCAAAATCGTCTAGGACGACTAGAAACGCCTACAAAATGGAAAAACAAATAAGTTGAAAAAAATTTTAAATTGTCGAAATCATAATTATTTTGAAGTAGAGTCAATATAAATGGTATTCCAATTAAAAATCGGTTGAGTTTTCACAGAGAAAATCAAGATCAAAACTTAAAATGTGGTGATTCCAAAATAAGGTCCAAAATCGTCTAGGACGACTAGAAACGCCTAAAAATGAAAAAACAAAAAAAGTTGAAAAAAATTTTAAATTGTCGAAATCATAATTATTTTGAAGTAGAGTCAATATAAATGGTATTCCAATTAAAAATCGGTTGAGTTTTCACAGAGAAAATTAAGATCAAAACTTAAAATGTGGTGATTCCAAAATAAGGTCCAAAATCGTCTAGGACGACTAGAAACGCCTAAAAATGAAAAAACAAAAAAAGTTGAAAAAAATTTTAAATTGTCGAAATCATAATTATTTTGAAGTAGAGTCAATATAAATGGTATTCCAATTAAAAATCGGTTGAGTTTTCACAGAGAAAATCAAGATCAAAAACTTAAAATGTGGTGATTCCAAAATAAGGTCCAAAATCGTCTAGGACGACTAGAAACGCCTAAAAAATGGAAAAACAAAAAAAGTTGAAAAAAAATTATCGAAATATAATGTCAAAATAATTATATTTGAAGTAGAGTCAATATAAATGGTATTATCCCAATTAAAAATCGGTTGAGTTTTCACAGAGAATATCAAGATCAAAACTTAAAATGTGGTGATTCCAAAATAAGGTCCAAAATCGTCTAGGACGACTAGAAACGCAAAAAATTAAAAAACAAAAAAAGGTGAAAAAAATTTTAAATTGTCGAAATCATAATTATTTTGAAGTAGAGTCAATATAAATGGTATTCCAATTAAAAATCGGTTGAGTTTTCATAGAGAAAATCAAGATCAAAACTTAAAATGTGGTGATTCCAAAATAAGGTCCAAAATCGTCTAGGACGACTAGAAACGCCTACAAAATGGAAAAACAAATAAGTTGAAAAAAATTTTAAATTGTCGAAATCATAATTATTTTGAAGTAGAGTCAATATAAATGGTATTCCAATTAAAAATCGGTTGAGTTTTCACAGAGAAAATCAAGATTAATTCTTAAAATGTGGTGATTCCAAAATAAGGTCTAAAATCGTCTAGGACGACTAGAAACGCCTAAAAATGACAAAAATAAAAAAAAAAAAAAATTTTAAATTGTCGAAATCATAATCATAATTATTTTGAGGAGTAGAGTCAATATAAATGGTATTCCAATTAAAAACCGGTTGAGTTTTCACAGAGAAAATCAAGATTAATGCTCTTAATGTGGTGATTCCAAAATAAGGTCTAAAATCGTCTAGGACGACTAGAAACGCCTAAAAATGAAAAAATAAAAAAAGTTGAAAAAAATTTATTTAAATTGTCGAAATCATAATTATTTTGAAGTAGAGTCAATATAAATGGTATTCCAATTAAAAACCGGTTGAGTTTTCACAGAGAAAATCAAGATTAATGCTCTAAATACGGTGATTCCAAAATAAGGTCTAAAATCGTCTAGGACGACTAAAAAAACAAAAAAAAAAAAAAAAAAAAAAAATAAAAAAAAATTTTAAATTGTCGAAATCAAGATTAATGCTCTAAATATGGTGATTCCAAATTAAGGTCCAAAATCGTCTAGGACGCCTAGAAACGCCTAAAAATGAAAAAAAAAAAAAAGGTGAAAAATATTTTAAATTGTCGAAATCATAATTATTTTGAAGTAGAGTCAATATAAATGGTATTTCAATTAAAAATGGTTGAGTTTTCACAGAGAAAATCAAGATTAATGCTCTAAATGTGGTGATTCCAAAATAAGGTCTAAAATCGTCTAGGACGACTAGAAACGCCAAAAAATGACAAAATAAAAAAAGTAGAAAAAAAATTTTAAATTGTCCAAATCATAATTATTTTGAAGTAGAGTCAATATAAATGGTATTCCAATTAAAAACCGGTTGAGTTTTCACAGAGAAAATCAAGATTAATGCTCTAAATGTGGTGATTCCAAAATAAGGTCTAAAATCGTCTAGGACGACTAGAAACGCCTAAAAATGAAAAAAATAAAAAAAGTTGAAAAAAATTTTTAAATTGTCGAAATCAAGATTAATGCTCTAAATGTGGTGATTCCAAAATAAGGTTTAAAATCGTCTAGGACGACTAGAAACGACTAAAAATGAAAAAATAAAAAAAGTTGAAAAAAATTATAAATTTTCCAAATCATAATTATTTTGAAGTAGAGTCAATATAAATGGTATTCCAATTAAAAACCGGTTGAGTTTTCACAGAGAAAATCAAGATTAATGCTCTAAATGTGGTGATTCCAAAATAAGGTCCAAAATCGTCTAGGACGCCTTGAAACGCCTAAAAATGAAAAAAAAAAAAAAGTTGAAAAAAAATTTTAAAGTGTCGAAATCATAATTATTTTGAAGTAGAGTCAATATAAATGGTATTTCAATTAAAAACCGGTTGAGTTTTCACAGAGAAAATCAAGATTAATGCTCTAAATATGGTGATTCCAAATGAAGGTCCAAAATCGTCTAGGACGCCTAGAAACGCCTAAAAATGAAAAAATAAAAAAAAAAGGTGAAAAAAAAATTTTAAATTGTCGAAATCATTATTATTTTGAAGTAGAGTCAATATAAATGGTATTTCAATTAAAAACCGGTTGAGTTTTCACAAAGAAAATCAAGATTAAAGCTCTAAATGTGGTGATTCCAAAATAAGGTCCAAAATCGTCTAGAACGCCTTGAAACGCCTAAAAATGAAAAAATAAAAAAAAGTTGAAAAAAAATATAAATTGTCGAAATCATAATTATTTTAAAGTAGAGTCAATATAAATGGTATTCCAATTAAAAACCGGTTGAGTTTTCACAGAGAAAATCAAGATTAATGCTCTAAATATGGTGATTCCAAATTAAGGTCTAAAATCGTCTAGGACGCTAAGAAACGCCTAAAAATGAAAAAACAAAAAAAAAGGTGAAAAAAATTTTAAATTGTCGAAATCATAATTATTTTGAAGTAGAGTCAATATAAATGGTATTCCAATTAAAAATGGTTGAGTTTTTACAGAGAAAATCAAGATGAATGCTCTAAATGTGGTGATTCCAAAATAATGTCTAAAATCGTCTAGGACGACTAGAAACGCCTAAAAATGACAAAATAAAAAAAGTAGAAAAAAAATTTTAAATTGTCGAAACCATAATTATTTTGAAGTAAAGTCAATATAAATGGTATTCCAATTAAAAACCGGTTGAGTTTTCACAGAGAAAATCAATACTAATGCTCTTAATGTGGTGATTCCAAAATAAGGTCTAAAATCGTCTAGGACGACTAGAAACGCCTAAAAATGAAAAAATAAAAAAAGTTGAAAAAAAATTATAAATTGTCGAAATCAAGATTAATGCTCTAAATGTGGTGATTCCAAAATAAGGTCTAAAATCGTCTAGGACGACTAGAAACGCCTAAAAATGACAAAATAAAAAAAGTAGAAAAAAAATTTTAAATTGTCGAAATCATAATTATTTTGAAGTAAAGTCAATATAAATGGTATTCCAATTAAAAACCGGTTGAGTTTTCACAGAGATAATCAAGATTAATGCTCTTAATGTGGTGATTCCAAAATAAGGTCTTAAATCGTCTAGGACGACTAGAAACGCCTTAAAATGAAAAAAATAAAAAAAAGTTGAAAAAAAAATTTTAAATTGTCGAAATCATAATTATTTTGAAGTAGAGTCAATATGAATGGTATTTCAATTAAAAATGGTTGAGTTTTCACAGAGAAAATCAAGATTAATGCTCTAAATGTGGTGATTCCAAAATAAGGTCTAAAATCGTCTAGGACGACTAGAAACGCCTAAAAATGACAAAATAAAATTTTAAATTGTCGAAATCATAATTATTTTGAAGTAGAGTCAATATAAATGGTATTTCAATTAAAATGGTTGAGTTTTTACAGAGAAAATCAAGATGAATGCTCTAAATGTGGTGATTCCAAAATAATGTCTAAAATCGTCTAGGACGACTAGAAACGCCTAAAAATGACAAAATAAAAAAAGTAGAAAAAAAATTTTAAATGGTCGAAACCATAATTATTTTGAAGTAAAGTCAATATAAATGGTATTCCAATTAAAAACCGGTTGAGTTTTCACAGAGAAAATCAAGACTAATGCTTTTAATGTGGTGATTCCAAAATAAGGTCTAAAATCGTCTAGGACGACTAGAAACGCCTAAAAATGAAAAAAATAAAAAAAGTTAAAAAAAAATTATAAATTGTCGAAATCAAGATTAATGCTCTAAATGTGGTGATTCCAAAATAAGGTCTAAAATCGTCTAGGACGACTAGAAACGCCTAAAAATGACAAAATAAAAAAAGTAGAAAAAAAATTTTAAATTGTCGAAATCATAATTATTTTGAAGTAAAGTCAATATAAATGGTATTCCAATTAAAAACCGGTTGAGTTTTCACAGAGATAATCAAGATTAATGCTCTTAAAGTGGTAGTTCCAAAATAAGGTCTTAAATAGTCTAGGACGACTAGAAACGCCTAAAAATGAAAAAATAAAAAAAGTTGAAAAAAAATTTTAAATTGTCGAAATCATAATTATTTTGAAGTAGAGTCAATATGAATGGTATTTCAATTAAAAATGGTTGAGTTTTCACAGAGAAAATCAAGATTAATGCTCTAAATGTGGTGATTCCAAAATAAGGTCCAAAATCGTCTAGGACGACTAGAAACGCCTAAAAATAAAAAAAAAAAAAGTTGAAAAAAAATTATAAATTGTCCAAATCATAATTATTTTGAAGTAGAGTCAATATAAATGGTATTTCAATTAAAAATCGGTTGAGTTTTCACAGGGAAAATCAGGATTAATGCTCTTAATGTGGTGATTCCAAAATAAGGTCTTAAATCGTCTAGGACGACTAGAAACGCCTAAAAATGAAAAAATAAAAAAAGTTGAAACAAAATTATAAATTGTCCAAATCATAATTATTTTGAAGTAGAGTCAATATAAATGGTATTTCAATTAAATATCGGTTGAGTTTTTACAGAAAAAACCAAGATTAATGCTCTAAATGTGGTGATTCCAAAATAAGGTCTAAAATCGTCTAGGACGACTAGAAACGCCTAAAAATGACAAAATAAAATTTTAAATTGTCGAAATCATAATTATTTTGAAGTAAAGTCAATATAAATGGTATTCCAATTAAAAACCGGTTGAGTTTTCACAGAGAAAATCAAGATTAATGCTCTAAATGTGGTGATTCCAAAATAAGGTCTAAAATCGTCTAGGACGACTAGAAACGCCTAAAAATGAAATAATAAAAAAAGTTGAAAAAAAATTTTAAATTGTCGAAATCAAGATTAATGCTCTAAACATGGTGATTCCAAATTAAGGTCCAAAATCGTCTAGGACGCCTAGAAACGCCTAAAAATGAAAAAACAAAAAAAAAGTGAAAAAAATTTTAAATTGTCGAAATCATAATTATTTTGAAGTCGAGTCAATATAAATGGTATTTCAATTTAAAATGGTTGAGTTTTCACAGAGAAAATCAAGATTAATGCTCTTAATGTGGTGATTCCAAAATAAGGTCTAAAATCGTCTAGGACGACTAGAAACGCCTAAAAATGACAAAATAAAAAAAGTAGAAAAAAAATTTTAAATTGTCGAAATCATAATTATTTTGAAGTATAGTCAATATAAATGGTATTCCAATTAAAAACCGGTTGAGTTTTCACAGAGATAATCAAGACTAATGCTCTTAATGTGGTGATTCCAAAATAAGGTCTGAAATCGTCTAGGACGACTAGAAACGCCTAAAAATGAAAAAATAAAAAAAGTTGAAAAAAAATTATAAATTGTCCAAATCATAATTATTTTGAAGTAGAGTCAATATAAATGGTATTCCAATTAAAAACCGGTTGAGGTTTCACAGAGAAATCAAGATTAATGCTCTAAATGTGGTGATTCCAAAATAAGGTCTAAAATCGTCTAGGACGACTAGAAACGCCTAAAAATGAAAAAAAAAAAAAGTTGAAAAAAAAAAGTTGAAAAAATTTTAAATTGTCGAAATCAAGAAAAGATTAATGCTCTAAATGTGGTGATTCCAAAATAAGGTCTAAAATCGTCTAGGGACTAGAAACGCCTAAAAATGAAAATAAAATAAATAAAAAGTAAAAAAAAAAAAAAGGAGAAATCAAGAAAGCCTTGAGGACGCTAGAAACGCCTAAAAATGAAAAAAAAAAGTTGAAAAAAAATTTTAAATTGTCGAAATCATAATTATTTTGAAGTAGAGTCAATATAAATGGTATTTCAATTAAAAATCGGTTGAGTTTTCACAGAGAAAATCAAGATTAATGCTCTAAATGTGGTGATTCCAAAATAAGGTCTAAAATCGTCTAGGACGACTAGAAACGCCTAAAAATGAAAAAATAAAAAAAGTTGAAAAAAAATTTTAAATTGTCGAAATCATAATTATTTTGAAGTAGAGTCAATATAAATGGTATTCCAATTAAAAACCGGTTGAGTTTTCACAGAGAAAATCAAGATTAATGCTCTAAATGTGGTGATTCCAAAATAAGGTCTAAAATCGTCTAGGACGACTAGAAACGCCTAAAAATGAAAAAAAAAAAAAAGTTGAAAAAAATTTTAAATTGTCGAAATCAATTTTTTATAAAATTTAAAAAGAGAAATTAATGCTCTAAATGTGGTGATTCCAAAATAAGGTCTAAAATCGTCTAGGACGACTAGAAACGCCTAAAAATGAAAAATAAAAAAAGTTGAAAAAAAATTTTAAATTGTCGAAATCATAATTATTTTGAAGTAGAGTCAATATAAATGGTATTTCAATTAAAAACCGGTTGAGTTTTCACAGAGAAAATCAAGATTAATGCTCTTAATGTGGTGATTCCAAAATAAGGTCTAAAATCGTCTAGGACGACTAGAAACGCCTAAAAATGACAAAAATAAAAAAAAGTTGAAAAAAAATTTTAAATTGTCGAAATCATAATTATTTTGAAGTAGAGTCAATATAAATGGTATTCCAATTAAAAACCGGTTGAGTTTTCACAGAGAAAATCAAGATTAATGCTCTTAAATGTGGTGATTCCAAAATAAGGTCTAAAATCGTCTAGGACGACTAGAAACGCCTAAAAATGAAAAAATAAAAAAAGTTGAAAAAAAATTTTAAATTGTCGAAATCATAATTATTTTGAAGTAGAGTCAATATAAATGGTATTCCAATTAAAAACCGGTTGAGTTTTCACAGAGAAAATCAAGATTAATGCTCTAAATGTGGTGATTCCAAAATAAGGTCTAAAATCGTCTAGGACGACTAGAAACGCCTAAAAATGAAAAAATAAAAAAAAGTTGAAAAAAAATTTTAAATTGTCGAAATCATAATTATTTTGAAGTAGAGTCAATATAAATGGTATTCCAATTAAAAACCGGTTGAGTTTTCACAAAGAAAAATCAAGATTAATGCTCTAAATGTGGTGATTCCAAAATAAGGTCTAAAATCGTCTAGGACGACTAGAAACGCCTAAAAATGAAAAAAAAAAAAAAGTTGAAAAAAATTTATTAAATTGTCGAAATCATAATTATTTTGAAGTAGAGTCAATATAAATGGTATTCCAATTAAAAACCGGTTGAGTTTTCACAGAGAAAATCAAGATTAATGCTCTATAATGTGGTGATTCCAAAATAAGGTCTAAAATCGTCTAGGACGACTAGAAACGCCTAAAAATGAAAAAATAAAAAAAGTTGAAAAAAAAAATTTAAATTGTCGAAATCATAATTATTTTGAAGTAGAGTCAATATAAATGGTATTCCAATTAAAAACCGGTTGAGTTTTCACAGAGAAAATCAAGATTAATGCTCTAAATGTGGTGATTCCAAAATAAGGTCTAAAATCGTCTAGGACGACTAGAAACGCCTAAAAATGAAAAAATAAAAAAAGTTGAAAAAAAATTTTAAATTGTCGAAATCATAATTATTTTGAAGTAGAGTCAATATAAATGGTATTTCAATTAAAAACCGGTTGAGTTTTCACAGAGAAAATCAAGATTAATGCTCTAAATGTGGTGATTCCAAAATAAGGTCTAAAATCGTCTAGGACGACTAGAAACGCCTAAAAATGAAAAAATAAAAAAAAGTTGAAAAAAAATTTATAAATTGTCGAAATCATAATTATTTTGAAGTAGAGTCAATATAAATGGTATTCCAATTAAAAACCGGTTGAGTTTTCACAGAGAAAATCAAGATTAATGCTCTTAATGTGGTGATTCCAAAATAAGGTCTAAAATCGTCTAGGACGACTAGAAACGCCTAAAAATGAAAAAAAAAAAAATAAAAAAAAAATTTTAAATTGTCGAAATCAATTATTTTGAAGTAGAGTCAATATAAATGGTATTCCAATTAAAAACCGGTTGAATTTTCACAGAGAAAATCAAGATTAATGCTCTAAATGTGGTGATTCCAAAATAAGGTCTAAAATCGTCTAGGACGACTAGAAACGCCTAAAAATGAAAAAATAAAAAAAAGTTGAAAAAAAATTTTAAATTGTCGAAATCATAATTATTTTGAAGTAGAGTCAATATAAATGGTATTCCAATTAAAAACCGGTTGAGTTTTCACAGAGAAAATCAAGATTAATGCTCTTAATGTGGTGATTCCAAAATAAGGTCTAAAATCGTCTAGGACGACTAGAAACGCCTAAAAATGAAAAAATAAAAAAAAGTTGAAAAAAAATTTTAAATTGTCGAAATCATAATTATTTTGAAGTAGAGTCAATATAAATGGTATTCCAATTAAAAACCGGTTGAGTTTTCACAGAGAAAATCAAGATTAATGCTCTAAATGTGGTGATTCCAAAATAAGGTCTAAAATCGTCTAGGACGACTAGAAACGCCTAAAAATGAAAAAATAAAAAAAGTTGAAAAAAAATTTAAATTGTCGAAATCATAATTATTTTGAAGTAGAGTCAATATAAATGGTATTCCAATTAAAAACCGGTTGAGTTTTCACAGAGAAAATCAAGATTAATGCTCTAAATGTGGTGATTCCAAAATAAGGTCTAAAATCGTCTAGGACGACTAGAAACGCCTAAAAATGAAAAAATAAAAAAAGTTGAAAAAAAATTTTAAATTGTCGAAATCATAATTATTTTGAAGTAGAGTCAATATAAATGGTATTCCAATTAAAAACCGGTTGAGTTTTCACAGAGAAAATCAAGATTAATGCTCTAAATGTGGTGATTCCAAAATAAGGTCCAAAATCGTCTAGGACGACTAGAAACGCCTAAAAATGAAAAAATAAAAAAAAGTTGAAAAAAAATTTTAAATTGTCGAAATCATAATTATTTTGAAGTAGAGTCAATATAAATGGTATTCCAATTAAAAACCGGTTGAGTTTTCACAGAGAAAATCAAGATTAATGCTCTTAATGTGGTGATTCCAAAATAAGGTCTAAAATCGTCTAGGACGACTAGAAACGCCTAAAAATGAAAAAAAAAAAAAAAGTTGAAAAAAATTTTAAATTGTCCAAATCATAATTATTTTGAAGTAGAGTCAATATAAATGGTATTCCAATTAAAAACCGGTTGAGTTTTCACAGAGAAAATCAAGATTAATGCTCTAAATGTGGTGATTCCAAAATAAGGTCTAAAATCGTCTAGGACGACTAGAAACGCCTAAAAATGAAAAAATAAAAAAAGTTGAAAAAAAATTTTAAATTGTCGAAATCATAATTATTTTGAAGTAGAGTCAATATAAATGGTATTCCAATTAAAAACCGGTTGAGTTTTCACAGAGAAAATCAAGATTAATGCTCTAAATGTGGTGATTCCAAAATAAGGTCTAAAATCGTCTAGGACGACTAGAAACGCCTAAAAATGAAAAAATAAAAAAAGTTGAAAAAAATTTTAAATTGTCGAAATCATAATTATTTTGAAGTAGAGTCAATATAAATGGTATTTCAATTAAAAACCGGTTGAGTTTTCACAGAGAAAATCAAGATTAATGCTCTAAATGTGGTGATTCCAAAATAAGGTCTAAAATCGTCTAGGACGACTAGAAACGCCTAAAAATGAAAAAATAAAAAAAAAAGTTGAAAAAAAATTATAAATTGTCGAAATCATAATTATTTTGAAGTAGAGTCAATATAAATGGTATTCCAATTAAAAACCGGTTGAGTTTTCACAGAGAAAATCAAGATTAATGCTCTAAATGTGGTGATTCCAAAATAAGGTCTAAAATCGTCTAGGACGACTAGAAACGCCTAAAAATGAAAAAAAAAAAAAGGTGAAAAAAAATTTTAAATTGTCGAAATCATAATTATTTTGAAGTAGAGTCAATATAAATGGTATTTCAATTAAAAACCGGTTGAGTTTTCACAGAGAAAATCAAGATTAATGCTCTAAATGTGGTGATTCCAAAATAAGGTCTAAAATCGTCTGGGACGACTAAAAACGCTTAAAAATAAAAAATGTCCAAAAAAAAAAAATCATAATTATTTTGAAGTAGAGTGAATATAAATGGTATTCCAATTAAAAACCGGTTGAGTTTGCACAGAGAAAATCAATATTAATGCTCTTAATGTGGTGATTCCAAAATAAGGTCTAAAATCGTCTAGGACGACTAAAAACGCCTAAAAATGAAAAAATAAAAAAAAGTTGAAAAAAAATTATAAATTGTCGAAATCATAATTATTTTGAAGTAGAGTCAATATAAATGGTATTCCAATTAAAAACCGGATGAGTTTTCACAGAGAAAATCAAGATTAATGCTCTAAATGTGGTGATTACTAAATAAGGTCTAAAATCGTCTATAACGACGAGAAACGCTTAAAAATAAAAAAAAAAAGTTGAAAAAAATTTATAAATTGTCCAAATCATAATTATTTTGAAGTAGAGTCAATATAAATGGTATTCCAATTAAAAACCGGTTGAGTTTTCACAGAGAAAATCAAGATTAATGCTCTAAATGTGGTGATTCCAAAATAAGGTCTAAAATCGTCTAGGACGAGTAGAAACGCCTAAAAATGAAATAATAAAAAAAGTTGAAAAAAAATTTTAAATTGTCGAAATCAAGATTAATGCTCTAAATGTGGTGATTCCAAAATAAGGTCTAAAATCGTCTAGGACGACTAGAAACGCCCAAAAATGAAAAAATAAAACAAGTTGAAAAAAAATTATAAATTGTCCAAATCATAACTATTTTGAAGTAGAGTCAATATAAATGGCATTCGAATTAAAAAGAGAAAATCAAGATTAATGCTCTAAATGTGGTGATTCCAAAATAAGGTCTAAAATCGTCTAGGACGACTAGAAACGCCTAAAAATGAAAAAATAAAAAAAAGTTGAAAAAAAATTTAAATTGTCGAAATCAAGATTAAGGCTCTAAATGGGTAATAAAACAAATTATTTCCAAAAATAAGGTCCAAAATCGCCTAGAACGCCTAAAACGCCAAAAAAAAAAAAATTATAAATTGTCGAAATCATAATTATTTTGAAGTAGAGTCAATATAAATGGTATTCCAATTAAAAACCGGTTGAGTTTTCACAGAGAAAATCAAGATTAATGCTCTTAAATGTGGTGATTCCAAAATAAGGTCTAAAATCGTCTAGGACGACTAGAAACGCCTAAAAATGAAAAAATAAAAAAAGTTGAAAAAAAATTTTAAATTGTCCAAATCATAATTATTTTGAAGTAGAGTCAATATAAATGGTATTCCAATTAAAAACCGGTTGAGTTTTCACAGAGAAAATCAAGATTAATGCTCTTAATGTGGTGATTCCAAAATAAGGTCTAAAATCGTCTAGGACGACTAGAAACGCCTAAAAATGAAAAAAAAAAAAAAGTTGAAAAAAAATTTTAAATTGTCGAAATCATAATTATTTTGAAGTAGAGTCAATATAAATGGTATTCCAATTAAAAACCGGTTGAGTTTTCACAGAGAAAATCAAGATTAATGCTCTAAATGTGGTGATTCCAAAATAAGGTCTAAAATCGTCTAGGACGACTAGAAACGCCTAAAAATGAAAAAATAAAAAAAGTTGAAAAAAAATTTTAAATTGTCCAAATCATAATTATTTTGAAGTAGAGTCAATATAAATGGTATTCCAATTAAAAACCGGTTGAGTTTTCACAGAGAAAATCAAGATTAATGCTCTAAATGTGGTGATTCCAAAATAAGGTCTAAAATCGTCTAGGACGACTAGAAACGCCTAAAAATGAAAAAAATAAAAAAAGTTGAAAAAAAATTTTAAATTGTCGAAATCATAATTATTTTGAAGTAGAGTCAATATAAATGGTATTCCAATTAAAAACCGGTTGAGTTTTCACAGAGAAAATCAAGATTAATGCTCTAAATGTGGTGATTCCAAAATAAGGTCTAAAATCGTCTAGGACGACTAGAAACGCCTAAAAATGAAAAAATAAAAAAAAGTTGAAAAAAAATTTTAAATTGTCGAAATCATAATTATTTTGAAGTAGAGTCAATATAAATGGTATTTCAATTAAAAACCGGTTGAGTTTTCACAGAGAAAATCAAGATTAATGCTCTAAATGTGGTGATTCCAAAATAAGGTCTAAAATCGTCTAGGACGACTAGAAACGCCTAAAAATGAAAAAATAAAAAAAGTTGAAAAAAATTTTAAATTGTCCAAATCATAATTATTTTGAAGTAGAGTCAATATAAATGGTATTTCAATTAAAAACCGGTTGAGTTTTCACAGAGAAAATCAAGATTAATGCTCTTAAATGTGGTGATTCCAAAATAAGGTCTAAAATCGTCTAGGACGACTAGAAACGCCTAAAAATGAAAAAAAAAAAAAAGTTGAAAAAAAATTATAAATTGTCGAAATCATAATTATTTTGAAGTAGAGTCAATATAAATGGTATTCCAATTAAAAACCGGTTGAGTTTTCACAGAGAAAATCAAGATTAATGCTCTAAATGTGGTGATTCCAAAATAAGGTCTAAAATCGTCTAGGACGACTAGAAACGCATAAAAATGAAAAAATAAAAAAAGGTGAAAAAATTTTAAATTGTCGAAATCATAATTATTTTGAAGTAGAGTCAATATAAATGGTATTCCAATTAAAAACCGGTTGAGTTTTCACAGAGAAAATCAAGATTAATGCTCTTAATGTGGTGATTCCAAAATAAGGTCTAAAATCGTCTAGGACGACTAGAAACGCCTAAAAATGAAAAATAAAAAAAAAGAAAAAAAAATTAATTGCCAAATCATAATTATTTTGAAGTAGAGTCAATATAAATGGTATTCCAATTAAAAACCGGTTGAGTTTTCACAGAGAAAATCAAGATTAATGCTCTAAATGTGGTGATTCCAAAATAAGGTCTAAAATCGTCTAGGACGACTAGAAACGCGTTAAAATGATA
>JAECXC010000012.1:0-134433 GCA_018152125.1 Drosophila dunni | reverse complement strand
GCCGATCGGTCAAAAATACGCTCCAAATATGAAATAGTATGAAAAACTTTTGCGTTAACTAAGCTATATTAATCAAATGCACACAGTATACATCTGCCAATAATATATATATATACTGACCAAGTTTGATCAAAATCGGAAACCATATCGTATAGCCCCCATAGGAACAATCGGTAGAAAATTTGCTCTAAAAATGAATTCGTATGAAAAACTTTTTCGATGAACAAGCTATATTTATCAAACTTACACAAAATACATTTGCCATAAATTTATACATACTGACTAAGTTCGATCCAAATCGGACTACTATATCGTATAGCTCCCATAGGAACGATCAGTCGAAAATATGTCCTAAACATGAATTTGTATAAAAATGTTTGGTTTGCCAAGCTATCTTATCTTTTACCATTGCTTATAACTGAGTAAAGGGTATCCTAAAGTCGCGAGGCGACCATAGCATTCTTTCTTGTTTTCATTAAGAACCGTGCGTTTTCGCGAAGCCGTTGAAAACAGCTGTTCGTATTCTTTTGATAAACCAACATTTACATTTCAAACTTTTATTTCTTGCAAAGATTTTACAAAATCAAAATGGAAAATAAAGTTCAAGGAATGTAGAGTTTTTAAGTTATAACGTAATACATATTTGTGCAATGTAGCTTCGTTAAAATGTGTTTTTGTCCCAACCTAAAACTTGTTGTTTCGTAGAGATTAACGTGGATCAACGTAACCGTTTACGGAATCTTAGTCCTTAATTTGTATATAATTCGATGGTATTGATCTTTTTGCCAGTTTTTAGCACTTTTCTATAAATCGTCTATGATGCTGAAATGCTGGAATTTTTGGCTTGCAAATGATCGCCTAGCTGTAAGCCTATCCAATTTTATGCTGCAGAAATGTTCCAGGTCCGATCGGTCTAAAATTTTTCACTGACGATGTGTATACTGTTATTATAAACTTTATCAACTTTCAAGTCAGTATCTGTATTTTCTAAATCTGGCCAAAATTTTCGGCATTTGGATCAATTGTGCAGAAACTCGTTGTATTTATAAATTATAAACCCATTTTTAAATTATTTGATTTCATATTTCTGCGCTTTTTTGTCGCTGAGTAATTGTTTTGTAATTTTACTCCTTTGCTTGTGTTAGCATTTTATATGTGTAATATTTATCTCACCGCTATCTTCAGGTTCTCTTTGCTTTATCATTCTTCATTATCACCCACGGATACCTAAACACAGTGTTTTTTTTTTGTACAAATTCTGCACTTTTGGAACTAGCCAAGCGGCAACGTGTCTCATGCCAAATTGGTCCAGCAAAATCAATCGGAACGAGGTATGTCTCTATCAGCTTTGTGAGCATCATTAAATAACAAAGGTGTTTTTTTAACTTGTTCCTATATTCCTCCTTCTTGTGACTCTTATCTTTATTTACACTCCTAGATAGGACAAGATAGAAAAGTACAACAAATATAGGTTACGTTAGGTTAAGCCGGACGCGCTTCTAGAGGGCAGTGCATTAGCCATTTGATGGCCCTTAGTAGTCCGTGCATGGAGGATCCGTTACGCGTAGTCTGTCAGGATGCAAGAATGCTTGGCAAAGGCCAGCAGCTCTCCGGGCTCTCTTTTGGATGCAACCTTGAGTGAGTCTAATAATGGCGTTCCTAGACACTTCAGCCTAGTACGGGCTAAGGCGGGGCAATGGCATAGGAGGTGCTCCAGGGTTTCGGCAGTATTTGGTATTTTGCATTTCTTGCAGTTCGCATCGTCGGTGATGCCCAGCTTGACTGCAAGGCATAGACCCGTGAGAATGCCCACCAACAGTCTGCACTCCTTACGCGGAAGGCGCAGTATGTACCGACTTAGGTTGGCATTGTGTCCATTACACATTATTTTCGTGGTTTTACAGGACATTGTATTTCTCCACGTGCGATTTATGCGCTTTTTGGTGCTCTTCTCCAGATCACTTCGCAGTGATCTCATTGAGATCGAGACGTCTTCTTCCATGTTCGCTGGGAGAGTGTCTGCCTCTTCGTTGCCTTCTATGCCCTGGTGGCCGGGAACCAAGAAGATGTGCACTGACTTGGTCATGCATAAGTCATCTAATGCTTCCCTGCTCACCCTGAAAGTTCTGGAACTAAGAGTTGACGACATCATAGACTTTATTGCCGCTTGGCTATCTACTAGTATATTGACATTGCATACATTTGTGTCCATATGCAATGCCAGTTCAGCCGCTTTACCGATAGCAAACACTTCTGCTTGGAAGATGCTGCAGTAGTTCGGTAGATTGTAGGATAGTCTGATTACTGGGTTGTCGCAATATACAGCGGCTCCCACTCCAGCTGCCATCTTAGAGCCATCCGTATACAGATTCACGTGGCCTATGCGCTGTTGCTGGCATATGATCCAGTCTTTAGATCCCAAGTGCATCCCGACTTTGACATCTAGGCAGTCTTTGGGTAGTACGTAGTCAGTGTGCCTGGGCATGCACCTCCCTAATTCACTGTGCCCATAACCCTGCAGCGGCTGCTGGCACAGGCTTCCAAGTGCCGCTAGGCGCTGGGCTGACATCGCTGCCACAAGTCGGGCTTCCAGGTTCAGGGGGGCAATCCCTAGCAGTATTTGCAGAGCTTTTGTTGGGGTGCTACTGAGCGCTCCAGTGATGCTGAGGAGCGCTTGTCTCTGGACTTTTTCCATGCGGGCTAGGTAGGTTACCTTCTCGGTACCTTGCCACCAGACTAGAGCTCGTAGAGCAGTGTTGGACGCACAATCGCTATGTAGATCCAATGCATTAGACGGGGTGAGAGACCCCATGTGCAGCTGAGCGTCTTCTTGGATGCGTACAGCGCTACGGTTGCCTTTTTCAGCCTTTCCTCGACATTGCACCTCCACGTGAGCTTGCTGTCCAACACCGTCCCGAGGTATCTTACCTGGGGACTTGGCTCTAGCTGGATTCCGTTTAGTGTCGGCGGAATCCATTGCGGTACCTTGTACTTCTTAGTGAAGAGGATGAGGTCCGTCTTATCCGCATTTATATGTAGACCTGCATTGCTAGCCCATCTACATATCTCCCTGAGAGTATTCCCCATAATTGAGATGAGAGTTGATGCACAGACACCCGTAATAATTATGCTTATGTCATCCACATAGGCAGTTATTTTCGGGGCACCACCTTGCGGGGTGCCCCAATATACGCCTCTAACCACTGTGGCCGCTCCCCACTCCGACTGGACTCTCCTGCAACTCGGGAGATTGTGTATCCAGTGGGTGATAGTTGGGTGTGAATTTATCGTCACTAGCCGCTCAATAATGGCTGCCGTCCTGACGATGTCTACGAAGAACCCTAGTGCATATTCCTGATGGTAGAAGGCTCTTTCGATCGAAGCTACTAGCGAGTGCAGTGCTGTTTCGACCGATTTGCATTTTGTGTAGGCGTGCTGTTTGGTGGACAGCCTCTCTTCTACACTACACAGGAAGGATGTTAGACTTATTGGCCTATAATCCTTCGGGCTGCTGTGGCTACATTTACCAGCTTTTGGTAGAAATGCTACTCTTGCTTTTCTCCATTCGGTAGGGATATGGCCTGTACTGAGACATGCTCTAAATATCCTGAGCAGCCATGGAATGAACACATCTTTTGTGGTCTGCAGCATGGCTGGAATAATACCGTCAAGACCAGGGCTCTTTATACTCTTGAAAGAGTCAATGGCCCATCGAATCTTTTGGGAAGTGAATATTTCCATGGGGAGTTGATGTTCACCGCATCGAATATCCTTATGCTTCGTCCCGTGCGGTAGCTCTACGGATTCGGGGAAGTGGGTGGTCATAAGAGCATCTAGAGTTTCCTCACTACTCTCAGTCCAGGCTCCACCATCAAGTCTCAGCTGACTTTGAACAGACGGTTGCTTGGATAGCAGCCTTCTTAGTCTTGCTGTTTCGGGCATCGATTCCAGTTGGGAACAGAAGTTCCTCCAGGAATGCACTTTTGCTCTTCGTATACTACGCTTGTACATTCCGAGCAGGGTCTTGTACTCTTCGTACACTACAGCCTCCCCAGAGTGCTTAGCTAGTCTAAACATTTCCATGAGATTTGTCCTTTGCGTTGAGAGTTCGGAGTTCCACCGTTGTGGTCTCGACTTCCTTTTTTGCTTGGATGGTCTACATGACTTTTTAAAGGAGTCCCGGAGGGTCTTGCATACGAACGATAGAGATGACTCTATGTCGCGTGCTGACACAATTTCACCCGGTGCCCCTAGTCTATTGTTAACTTGCCTATGGAACTCTACCCAGTTTGTATTCCGAGGGTTCCTGTATGAGTTGAGTTTGGGAGTGCTATTAAAGTCACAATCCTACTGAATAGTTTTGTGGTCTCAGAAGGAGGGTGTTTCAAGGACCCTCCAGTTTGTTATAATCGCGTCTGACGCGAGCGTGAGGTCGAGAACATTGGAGGAGGTGGGGCCTACATATGTATGCACCTCCCCAATGTTTGCAATGTATAGCTTAGAGTTAAGTATGAATTCAAAGAGAGACTCACCTCTGATGTTTGTGTCGGGTGACCCCCATACGCTGTGGTGGGCGTTGGCATCTGTTCCGACTATCAGTTGGGCTGTACCGGAGGCTGTCTCCCTGGATAGTCTCTCTAGTTCGTCTGGAGGTGCGGGCCTGTCGTGCGCCATATAGCATGAAGCCGCTATCAGGCGCTTCGTTCCGCATTCTATGAGGACCGCTGCTAGGTCGTCAGTACTGTAATTGGACATTAGATAAGCGTGAATGCCTTTCCGTATAAGTACAGCGGCTCTTGTTTTGCTTACCGTTGCTGAGTAGTATGTGTTGTAGTCGGTTGACCTTAGCCCCGCTACGACATTGCCTGACGCAATCCATGGCTCCTGGACTAAGGCCACGTCGACGGGCCCTCGCTCTAAGGAGCTCCGCCAACGCCAACTTACTCTTATGTAGGTTGAGCTGCAGTACCCTCATCCGGGGTAGCAGCCACACCTACATCGGACGGGTTGACTACCATGGTCAGGTCTCCGTCCTCTTCGTCGTCATCGTCTGAGGCGATAGTTTCTCTGGGCAGCTTTAAGGACCGACTCAAGGCCAAGGCCCTTCTCTACCTCCCCAGCTGCCAGAGTGTGCGCATCCTTATCCTCAGGGTGTCGCTTCCTAAGGCGCAGGAAGACGCTCCCAACGCCCCATGCCATATTGCCATAGCGTGCGTATTGCAGGTCCTTCGCCTCCTTGTTTATCTGCAGGATGACATGCTGACCCCCCTCTGCAGCGGAGAAGGCGCCAGCTTGAAGGACCTTCCAATCACTGATTGGATCGTCCCTGTTTTGACGCTGCAGCAGCTTCAGCGCCTGGTCCCCATTGACAGGGATGGGGAAGACTACTTTCGCCTTTGGTTTCGACGGGATATTATCCCTGTCTACCACCTCCAGTTTGGCCCCCTTCCACACCTCACCCATCAAAGAGACCTTTTGCCTCAGCCAGCTGAGCGTCGGGTCATCCTTGCACTTGAGAATCTTGGCCCCGTTGAGCCACCCAGCACCGTCAAAGGTGCGCATGGGGGCCTCCGGTTCCTCGTCCATTCTCGCCATGAGCTGGCCGACAAGCAGTCCGTGGATGGTTTTCCACCTCTCCTCTATGATCTTGCCATTGTCGTCGCTCCTGTCGATGAGAGCCACGATGAGGTGTCGTTCAGCGACTTCCTTCATCGTGGCTTTCCTCTTGGGCTTGTTCGAGCGGGGGATGGCGCCTTTATGACCACGCTGCCGTTTGCTTACCGGGGCCTCCTTAGCTCCCGTGCTCTCGGTCGAACGCTGCCTCTTCGCTGCCATCATCTCCTTCACCTTGTTTGCGTAGTCACCCGATGATGCCTTCATCTGAGGTATCTTGTCGAAGTGACGGCGGCTCTCCTCTATCTGCTGCGTCGGCCAGGTCAGTTTGGCCATGTCCTCTGGGGACAGGTCCACTGCTCCTTTGAGTCGGCTCTGGATTTTGAGAGCCGCTTTGTACTGTGCCTTTGCCTTCAGGCCTTCCCTTGCATGCTTTGGCCCTTCCCTACGCAGGGAGCTGGAACCGTGAACAGGGGAGCGCAGAAGGCTCTCCTCTTCGGTCATGGTAACCGACACCACATTATCAAGATCGGACTCTGCTTCGACTACGGCAGGGGCAGTTCCCTGTCGTTTGTGGCAGTAGTTGTACAACAGACCTGGCCTTCTCCCGCCAAGTCTGAGGTGTGACCACTGGCGACACGCAGAGAGGATTTCTCCTGCCCGTGCCCGCCGGTGGTAGCGGTCACGCCTCCCAACGACATTTGGGCTGACATCCCGGTTGAAATTTTCAGCGAACTTTCCATTGTTGTTTCTTAGATCCTCCCCGGCTCATTTATTCAGGTAGCCACCCCTAGCATTTTATAGCTACTGCCAGGCTTACCTCTAGCCATGGCTTGGGTTCGGCTCCTGTCACGTCTTGACGTGCCAAGATTCCGGACCCAGCCTTAGCTAGACACTGCATCGCCTCAGAGGGCAAGTGACAATGCATCATCCGCTCACCCGTAACGATTCAGTGTCCATTGCCCGGCCGGTACCCTCGGGGAGGGTTCAGCTAGAGGGTTTTTGCCAACAAGTATAATACTCTCTGCTTTTATTCCCGATTGAATTATTAAAATCAGTATCCAGGTATTACAATCAATAGATCTTGTATAAGAACACATTGAAACAAAAATAAAATTTAAGCATAATGGATCACACTTATGTATATTTGTCTGCACATACAAGTTAACACCAGCGAAACCCTCTCCTATCTCGGCGCCCCCTTCGCTGGGTAAGTGATTTTACGCCTGCAACAACCGCCGCGTGAACACTTCCGTTGTTACCCATACCCCGAGCAGAGCAGGCGGCACACGCGACGTCGATGACCCAGTACCGCACACGGTATTGCGCCACGGGAACGGGAAAACTTAAGAAATAAAGCTAACTTGAACGAATTAAATTGAGAAATTTATTAACAATCTTTGCTACTCCGACTATATATTTACGCGCCTGAATCGACTCCATATTTAGTCAGTCAATACAAGAATCTTTTCCTTCGCCCATAATGAACCAAAAACTAGACACACCCCGGAAAAAATCGATGTTTTCGGCGAATATCTCTGTAACTATGGCTCTTCGGAAGACCAATTTTGGTACACAGGAGACAACATAACCACAATGTCATCAGAAATTTTTAAGAAACTTGTTCTTATCGTACAGTATTGTATTATAATTTATAATTCATTTTGAGACTAATTATATCCAAATATCCTGAGAAATGCATAATAGTCGGACTATAAACAACCAAGCTAGAAACGTGACAATATTTGTTATTTGAGGGAAATGTCAATGCATGAGTGCAAGCAGCACAGAAACATACAAACATATGTTCGACTGTTTACGCTGCTTGGGAACGCTGGCAGTGCTGACCAAGGTGGTCAAAAGTATTTACACAACGAAAACACAATAAAAGTGTGTGTAAATATTAGAAGTGTGCATGGCTGCACTCTGTTCACTAGCGAAAATGAATGCATTAGAATCGAATTGAGTTGAGTGAGTTCGAAGCATCCAATGAGTCGATGTTGTATCAGTATGAAATGCGTGCGAGTAAATAAACCGAAAAAGTGGTGAAGCACGTTGCGGAGCCGAATTTATTCGAATGGGCTCGAACTGCGGAATATTAATTTTGTTCATTCATTCCTTTGACATCGCCGAAGAACAGAAGACACAAAAATGGAATTATTAAAAGAAACCCAAACTGTATGTTATTTGCTGAGCTTTTTGTTGTTTTTATTTGTTTTTCTGTTTTGTTGTATTTTAGTGTCCGACATTTACTATTTTTATACTAGCTGACACGGCGAACTTCGTACCGCCTAACAGTCAAAGAATGTCATGTTACCTTTTAGCTGAACTAATTTAGACTTTGATGAACTTGAAAATGTATATCAAGTCAAAATGAAAACAATGATATTGATCTTTCCATTTAATGGATTAATCATTTTGATATTAATCATTTTGATATCAATTGTTGGAGCATTAAATGTGCGTTCATGTGTTCCAGCTGGTCTTTTATCTGCTCTAATTACAACTTTATAGTCATCACTTGGTATGCGCTCTAAAGCAGTCTTGAACAGCCTGACCAATGCATGATGTTTATGAAGCATTTGCTGCAAATCTTTTCGTAGCTCTGTTGATCCCTTGACGCCGGTCATGTTGTTCTTCCATATTGCCCATTAAGTATATTTGCAAGAATTTGTGCTGTGCATCTTCAATAGGTTGCAATGATCCAATGCGATGGCAAATCTGGCCTTGAATCTGTAAATTCAAAGCCACAGTTATAGTTAGATTTACCAACACTTTTTACAGAAATTTAACTAACTACATTCCAAATTTTTTTTACAATCATAAAAAATAAAATTTTTAACGTAAATTACCTTAAATGTCGGATTATATCCGTGTTCTTCAATAATTTCCGCCCCAAATGAAGTCATTTGGAAACATGCATTGTATTTTTGAGTGTTCGCTAGAAAATCTCGTGATTCTAGTGCTTCGCCATAAAGCAGGGAACGCAATGGCTCTGGTGGCGGGACCACTAATGGCAATGTCACTTTACCACTAAGGCAGCTCAAACCGGGCGTTTCACCAGCAAAATTCAATACGCCATAATGCTGGCATACAACGTCGTTTAGACCAATGCAAACCAAACGATGCAAGGCGTAGTCGATGGTGCAATCATATAGAAACGCCGCTCGATTCAAATCAATACATGAACCATTTCTTCTTTCGCTTCGAAGATTATTCCTCTGTTCATCTGTACGATAAGCTTGACGATTTCTCGTTTCTAATCTAGCCGTTTCAGGGGCTACCTCTCTTTGCTCTTGTGTTTGAGAAGCACGAATTAAGGCCCTTCTTCACTCCATACTAACGCGGCGCTTTTCTTGGGCGATTTCTCGTTCTTCGTCAGATAATTGACTCGCGATATTCCGTTGCCTAATTGCATTACGGGTCCGCTGGGAAAGATCAGTTCTTCAAGGAGGCGGCATTTTTACTAATAGTAATACTGAATATGCACTCGCTCAAAACCACATAAAACAATAGCTTATCAAGAAAAATAATAGACAACCTATGAAAAGACATTTACACTTTTGTTAACCTGTAGAATAAATCTTTAATTTAATAAATAATTTACACAAATTAATGTCTGAAACAAACATAATAACAGTACCTACCTGAACTTTCGAGATATTTTGCACAAAATAAATTTCTGAACGCACACATAAATAGTTGTTACAGTATTTGACAGGATTGGACAGCAAATGTTTGACATGTAATAAACAAATGAGCATTTATTAAAATGATTTAGATAAATGAATACACATTTCTGAACGCACGCGTAATAGTTTTCAATCTTCTTTAAAAAAATGCAAATAATAGTTTATTCATCCATTTTAAACAGTTCTATGAAAGCATGGATAAATTACTTACAGATTTTGACAAACAAAATTTGACAGCTCCGAAATGAAAGAGCGTTTAGGGAAAATAACGCATTTTTCAAGTATTCGTAAATTTTTCAGTATTTTTAAGATATATTCTGCTATTCGGGGCGGAGAAAAATCCAACAAATCAAAAACGATGAAAATTGGTCCAGCAGATCTCAAGTTATAAGCGATGTAACAAACCTGACTTTGTTTTATATATATTGATATTTATTTATATTGATATATAGATTGGGGATTTAGTTTTTCAAAAAGCTTAACACCTTTTGAGATGACTGGGAATTCTATATCCGAGAAGTTAAGTCACTGCCCCCTTTAAGTAATAAAAGGTACCGCGATTTTGCTTATCTTATAGAAAAAAGTATTTTTGAGATTTCTCCATATTTTTATTCACCATTTAAAACAAAAAAACATCATTGTTTTAAATATTAATGGTTGCACTTCTCTTTCTAATCGTTTTGGGCATTTCACAGTATTCGCTAGAAGTAATATGTTCTAGTTTCACGATTGTTAGATGATAGGATAGCCCATCCACTATCTTTCTCTTGGAGCTCACTGGTTAATAAATTTAAGTAATCAATTTGGTTTTCCAAACCATCATCAGCTGTTTCTAAGCCATAGAGACACTGATATGATGTCACAAAATGCTTAGTTGATTCAATTTATTCATCATCATCTGTTTGTTTTAATTATGGGCGATAAAGTATAATCGAACTTTTTATGGTGGTATATTTTAGCTATGCAGAGTTCAATTATTTCGAAAATGTTTCTTTTTATTTGATTGTAAAAATAAAAGAGAATAATAACATTTTTATTTTCATTCAAAACACGACATGTTTCAACAGGAAATTTGGTTTCTGTTGAAATTAATACAACATTCGTATTTCTCACTATTTAAGCAATTTGCGTATTTTTATGCTTATCGGTGCGCAAGTGCATTTTATAGGAATTTTATTTAATTAAATCGTTGCATACTTAACAGTGTTGCTCTTTTCAAGGCTCTGGCAGATGTATTTGGTTAGGCGCCAAAAGTTGATGATGAGGGACGATCAGCCGAAACTTGCTTCCATGACGCCTCCATCCGGACCGGTGCACTTGCTATAATGCACAACGAAATCATCCACTCCGTCAAAAGCACGGTTGCACATTGCACATACAATTTTGGAGCACATTTTACTTAAAGTTCCACCAAGCTCTCTTAAAAGCTACCCAACCACTGCAGCATATTCCAGGCGGAGGTCTTCGCCATAGGAAAATTAGCGGAGGTCGAGGCTCATTTAGCCATAGATAGTCACACAATCAACCTCATGGTTGACAGTCAGGCAGCCATTAAGTCTATGATGTCGTCTACTCTCGGCTCCAGAACGGTCAAGGTGACAAGGGAAGCATTAGATAAACTATGTACGACCAAGTCAGTACATATCTACTAGGTCCCTAGCCACCAAGGAATCCCTGGAAATGAGGAATAAGACACCCTAGCAATGGCGGGCACTGAACTAACTGAAATTAGAACAGAGCAGGTGGCCATGTCACTGAGATCGCTGTATAGCAGTCTTGAGGGAAGCACCACCAAACTAATAAGCCTAAGGTGGCGGAACACCACCTCTTGCAGAACAGCCAAAAAAATGTACAACGAGTTCGATGCAAAACTTAGCCAATTCCTACTGCATTTCTCTCGGAAAGACTATAGGATGCTAATCGGAGTACTTACTGGTCACTGCCTAGCAGCTGCGCATGCGGCCGAGCTTGGTATTACTACGGACACTGACTGCAGAAAATGACCGAAACACTAGAACATCTACTTTGCCACTGTCCTGCTTTAGAGCAAACAAGGCTAAGATGTCTGGGTGCACCACAAATTCGCTCATTGAAAGAGGCATCACAGCGCTCAGCAAGGGGCCTACTGATGTTCGCGAAACGCTTCCTAATTCTCCTGGACTTCTAGCCCAAATAACCACCGCGCCCGGACTACTAAGGGCCGTATACAGCCTGTGTACACTACCCGCGAGGACGTCCGGTTTAACCTAACTGTGTTTTTAGTTTTGTATGAAATTAATAACAACAAATGTTTTGTGTAAATAAGTCAATGAAATGGGACATACTCAGCATGTAGATCGAGAACTAAATTTGGGGTTGAATCGGAGACAAATGCAAGGCATTCAACATGTTCAAACATGGTTAGACCCGGTTTATAAAAGAAGCTGATTCAAGCAAAAGAAAGGTAATTACTATTCAGTGTTAATAAAGGAAAAGTAGTTAAAAGTGACAGTAGATTAAAATCAATGACATGGATATTGAATTAATTTTGGGGTTGAACAGAAGACACCTTTAACACATTCGACATGTTCATACAAGTTCAGACTCCATTTTTAAGAGATTTTAGAAAACGAATAATAATTGCCCTAGCCTCAGCTAATGCCTTAAAGTAGTTAGAATATAGGCAACCAGGAAGAGAGAAACCCACAGGTAACCAGACTTTTCAACGTGATACTTGGAAACATTCATTAACCTTAGAACACTATTGTTCTTCCTCTCTTTTTTCCTTTTTTTCTCTCTCTTTTTTGGGCTCCGTTTATCGACAACAACCAGTTTATCGAAACCGACACACACAGCCAACTAAAGTCTTTAAATGTCTAATAGGCCAATGATAAATCAAAAAACTAATTAAATTAAAACAAATGGCAAGTTCACAGCCAAATGCGGAAAGGCCGCGTGTGTGATTTATGCGAGAAGAAATTTCGAACTAAGTGCACGTTGGTAATAGCTGCACTGCTGAATACATATCAAACTTACATGCTGGCTTAAGGGTAAGAGATTTTTATGTGTACGTTATAGGCTTACTCCATTAGAATTAATTGATATATTACGACAATATTTTATGTTTTCATGCTTAACCAAAAATTCATTGCGGCTGGCAAAAATCCCCTAGCTAAACCCTACCCGAGGGTGCCGTCGCGTCGACCGGATGATGCAATGTCACTTGCCCTCCGAGGAGATGCAGTGTCGAGCTAAGCCTTGATCCGATGACCTCTTACCATCTCTGAAATCTGTTTGTTCATACGGACAGACAGACAGACGGACACAGCTATATCGACTCGGCTTGTGATGCTGATCAAGAATATATATACTTTATGGGGTCGGCCACGCCTCCTTCTGCCTGTTACATACTTTGCACAAACCCAATATACTCTTGCAGAGAGTATAAAAAAACCAATGTATTATATAGATATATGTATATATTAGTACGGATGTTCCTAGTGACAGCATAAATGCATTGTCATTTAAATTTGACTGACCTCCGCAAAGAAAGCCAATGAAACGTGTTAACAACGATTGACAGCGGACTCAAAAGAAAACGATCGGTAGTGGCACACTTGTTTTGGCCTTAGATATTTGACCTGTATGTCTACTTGTGAAAGTCACCCCTAAAACATACAGAGATCTGACAACCGTATAATTACGATTAGTAATACAGATAAAGGGTGAGGACGACAATAACATAACAAATGATGCTGTTAATGTTGAAAACAATATATAATAATATACTCCATATTTAGAAGTTCCTCAGTATATTTAATGTGTTAATGTGTTATTAGTTTCTCAGAGCGACAATAATTACCACTATCGGTCTTGTTTACAAAATATTTTAAATTATGAAAGTGACGGATTTGTTGCAAGTTTTATTAAATGTTATGTTAACGAAAGTGTATCTGTAAAAAACATATTCCAGAAAAGCAATGGAGCTGTTTGGAAAAGTACAGGGAGTTTTTTTTAATCAACCTAAGCTTCTAATAAATAATGTTGATTAATATTGAAAATTTTAGAGGTGAACAATCGAAAAACTAATTGCAAGTTCATAAATGTTCTGTCTTTAAAGCAAAACACACGAACACCGCAATATACACTTTTGGCGGATCTTGTCCTTTTATTTTTATCAACACATTTGTGGCACCACACAAATCTACAAATAAATAAATTACAGAGATTCGTCTACCTAAATTATCTGCCTTAATATCGAATGCAAATAAATAAGCCAAAAATGGGTTATATTGGGCTTATCAAGTTTCCCGTTGAACTCTGCTCGCTGAGCTAGTTGCATCAGAATCAGAAAAGCGAAGATAAATTCTTTTATTCTCGAAAGTCTACTAAAGATTTCGATCTGAATCGATACATATGTAGAATCAACTATTGGTTCGATTTTATGGCGAGTTTTGAGTTTCGAAACTTCACACCATCTTGATGACAAATCGGCTGGATTTTATAATATCGGTCCATGTCTCCAACATATATTATTGGCCATCTCGTGGATGCCTGCATCTCGATTGGCTACAAATGTTGCAAAAGGGAACTATCTATACAATGTAATCGGCTAATATATATGCGAAAGTTTCGAACAATGTTTTTCGCTTGGTGGGACTTAATCTGGCGAAGCTACCAACCAAGTATCAAGTATACCAACCGAAAAGTATCCAAACTTGGTGTCCACCTCATGCCCAGCGTTGTCGAATCGGCATCATTGGAAATACAAAGTTTCTCATTTCCGCCTTCTTCTAATACTTTACAATGGTTTGAAAACCATTTTGCCATTTGAAATTTGCCCGTTTTTATATCTGCCGTGAGGGCAGGTCGGTTCAGACGGAACCTGCAGAATGAACGAATTAGAACTCTCAGAATAGTTGGTTCCACCAGTAATTCCTTAAGAAAGTGTAACGGCGTTTTCTTACACGACGCGTCCACTACTACTCGAAGTTTAGTGGAACTGCTTTCAGGTCTCACGACACACTGGTGTGAAAGGGCGTAACGTGGTCCTGTTGGAACTTCTGCAATTATGAACTTACGACCAAGGTCAAGATTCACGTTCATGAAACTCAAATATACATCTTGGACTTCTAAGGTCATGGGAAGTTTATGTCTCTTGGCAATTTGTGATGACTCCAGCACTTTGGATTCAGCCAATAAAGTCAAATTGACACCGAATTGTCCAGTCGGATATTTTCGAACGCTGTCCCGATCGCTTTGTTTGCAAGCGATGTGCTCCTTAGTGTCGATTTACACTGTCCTCAAATCGAACATCTAGTCTATGTTGCTTCACTGAGCTGCATATTGGGCTTTTGGTATGCATTTTATTGCACCGCCCTGATGCCACCCAAGCAAACAACTTCTTTTGTAGCAGCGGACTACTCTATTTCAATCTTTTACTAATTTTCCCAGTACAAAGCATGTCGAAGAAGGAGTCTGTTACAGATCAGTTTCTCTAGCAATATGATCAACATAGGCAGGATGAGCAGACGCTGGTCAGCGCATGCGCAGTTCGATGATGCGATCTACCAACAGCGCATGCGTAGGTAGGCAAACGATGCGATCTACCAGCAACAAAGAAAAGGCATGCAATTATGTTTTATGTTTTTTTTATGTTGACACAAACAAAGTAAAGCACAAACAAAGTAGAAGTAAACTACTGCAAGTTAATCTCCAATAGATGTATGTATGTATGTAAATGGTAAACGCGCTTTTACCTTTGTGCAAATTTTTAACAACGCAGAACAAAGGTCAAAGCCCTCCACCAAACATATATAGATTTTGGCAAATAGCGGAATTAAAGAGGAACGGCGAATGTTGATATGTATATATAACTATATTTGTTTGCACAAGTTATTAAGTGTTTGGTTTTATTTAAGTAGATACATTAATTTAATTTGATTTTTGCGTTTTGCGTCAAATTGCTTTTTAACAAATCGGCAATGTAGATATCAGTGCCGAAACGCACTGTTTTTAAAGTGCATCGATCTGTCTTATGTGCCGCTTCTACGATTCCGCTTTCTATATTCTCATATGCGCCGACTCGTTTGGGCACCTGATCAACAGAAAAGTCGCTCTTGGGCTCAATTCTGTGGTTATCTCCACGATGACTTTAGATGGGGACTCAAGTGTCGTCAACTCCTGGTTGTTCTAATACAAACTTCCACTACGGTCAACAGCTCTAGCGAAAATCCAACAATAAATTTATGAAAACACAGCAAATCAAAGCCTTCAAATGTCTAATAAACCAACGAACGCGATTAAAAGTCCCTGCTCAGGCGCCAATAAAAAATCGACAAACCAATTTAATTAAAAACAAGAAAGAAAATTACATTCGAGCGGGCCCGACTGTATAATACTGCCCGAATTTGATTTCTGATTATCTAATATGATTAAACTGGGTTGTTGGGCATTATAAAATAAAAAAATATATTCGGTCACGGCCGATTACTAGTATAGTACGCCGCTCGAGCTCGTTTCTGATTTAAATTATAATAATTAACTTAAATCGGTATCCAGGGAACACCACGTGGAGATCATTGCAATGCAATTAGATCTTTTTAAGAGGTCTTCGAGTCGACTTGAAATGTATAAATATTTAAATAAATTACGCACTTCCATGTTCCCAACGCGGAACAAATACAAAAAAATTTGCAACATTGAGTAATATATCGGTTGTGTTAAAGCATTGTTTTATTATACCAAAAAGACAATTTTAAATAATTTTTTGTTTAAAGACAACAACAATTCCACAACCAAACATTCTGTTTATTTATTTCTGTGCGTGTTTGAAGCTGTGAAATTGTTTTTGTAATTTAACGCCGTTGCTTGTGCTAACATTTTGTTTATGTAAACATTATCTCGGCGCTACCCAGTGGCGGAAATTCCTATTATTACATCGGTTACTCCTGCATTATGATTCGCCTGTGTGCATTCAATAACCCAATACAAGCTCCATTACTTTCTTAACGAATGGCCACGTTTTCTACCGAGTGCACGAAAACATTGAATTTTGTAATCCAGAAAGTAATGCGGCGATGAAGTTTTCTTCGGTTCTCTATTACCTATGCGTATACTTTTCAAATATTGTAAAGCAGGAATTCCGCAACCTGAATAAAACGCAGCATACAATTTCAAAATCGCTTATGGGTTAGTAATGTGCGTACATTAAAACTCAATATACCTGCAAACCATTTTCCCACTAAATAATAATAAAATAAATAAATGAAATAATTGATTACTAATTGAAATAAATAAACGCTTCAGTAATGTATGATTTTTTTTTATTAAATTTTAATAATTATAGTATGTAACATGCTTAAAATCTAAGGTCACTTAATCTATATTTACATATTTATATCTACATTCTTAATTTTAGTTTTACTATCAAATTTCTGCTTCTCTCGACGCGATCTTATCTGTTCTACCGCGCTCATTATCTTATTTTTGGTGTTGGCTGGTAGCAATATCAACTTATGAGTGCAAGCGAGACAGAAACATACAAGCACATGTTCGAACGCTTTCGCTGCAGACGCTGGCCGCGCCGAATACACACATACATGTATGCATCATATAGTCGTATGTGTATTCGCATAAAAAAATGCAGATGTATGTTTGATTATGCTTAGATTGTTTTTTTTTCAACGTGTTTTAATGCAATTACTGCCAATTGTAATATCTTTATACCGATTTTAATAATTTCATCTGAAAAAAATTAAGAGAGTGTTTCACGGTCGGGCGTGCTCGACTGTACTTTTCTTTCTTGTTTTTATATGATATATTGAATTTGTTTTCAACTAACAAAATCGCACGTTATTCGGTGTGCCCTTCGGTCGGTTGGTCGGGAGGTGGCTACATTATCTGCAGGGTTCCGCGTGCTAACAAGCACTGTCTCGTTAGAACATCAACGTCCAATAATAGTAATAAATCTAGGTAACGAGTAATGGGGGCTCTTAAAAATTAATAAAACTCCAATGGACTTAAATTTTAAAGCTGAATACTCGAATACATGCGAATCATCAAAATTGCGACCTGTGGAACAAAGACTAACATTCTCAAAAAGTTCGTTCCTAATGAAAACGAGAATATCTATTTGTGATCGAGTGCTACCTTCACTTAAACAATCTAAACACACAGCAATTCTAAGCCCTGCGACTTCATAAGTCTTATTTGGGAAGGTTGATTCTCCAGTAAAACAAAGCATTGATGCCTGATGCATCAGCTTATCTAAGTGAACACTTTTAATATGACATTTAAGTGTAAATCTATTTGCCTAAGTATTCCTGTTGCTCCATTTACTAAACCATCTGAAGTATCTATGTTCACAGTCATCATATATTTTGCTGTAGTTTTCAAAATAAGAGTACTACACAAACTCTGGGTTTCTGAAGTTTTGAATCCTTTAACGGATTCAAGAATTCTGGTCTTGTTTGCCTCGCCTAAATTACTACCCTTACAAAATCCTCAAAATCCTTCGATTCAGTTTAAAAGAGTTGTATGAATTTGTTGCGGCGTTGGAGTGGAAAAGATGAATAGCATCATCTGGTATCATATCTTCCCTTTCTACTCTGGATCTAAGAAGCTCAATGTCAATGTCTGTCATATGAGTGGATGGCATATTATTAAGGGCTACAGGTCATCTCGTTGACGCATTATTTCCGTCAACTCGAAAAATTCAAATTTAATTAGATTATTCTCCCACAGTGTGCCAAGTAGTTCACTGTAGTCTTCCCTAGAGGATTGCTGAAAAATCCACCTGTCGCCCACAGGCCTCAGTTGTCTGAGATCGCCGAGCACGATGACAGGTATCCCTCCAAAAAAGTGATTACTTTTGAAAATCTTCTGTAGCCTCACGTTAATAAAGCCAAACATTTTGGCACCTACCATTGAAATTTCGTCAATGATGTTAAGTTTGAGATCGAGTCTGCGGATAGGGTCCCAATTCGATCGGACTGATTTACAGGAAAGCTAAACATTGAATGGAGTTTACAACCTCCTATTCCGAATGCTGCCTTCCCTGTTGGAGCGGACAAAAGAACTTTAATTGACTCAGGGTTTTAGCCTCTTCTATTATTAAACCTAGCTGTAAGGGCTTGATATAATACCGAAATTAGTCGGCTTTTGCCGACACCTGCTCCACCACCTAAAATTCATAAAACTTTTTTGCCTGTCTTAAAATTATGCAACACATGGTTTAGGTAAGTTCTCTGTTTTAAGTTTAGGGAACATACTATTTCCTCTAAACATGACGATGTCATTAAAACAAGCAACTTAACAAACTGAACAGTGTTGCTGCTTGGCCCATCTGCATTCTCGTCATTTCCCTTTCATTTAAAACATTGAATTTCCTACGATTAGCCTCAATAAACTTCCTATTCAGAATACAAACTTCTTCTCAATTTTTACTAACTAACTCCTCTTGTTCATTTCTCCAAGTATAATACAGCATAACTAATTCCCTAAAATATTTCTCCCTATCGTGACTAACTTTATATCTCCTATAACATATTATCAGTGGACTACGCCTTTCTCTAAAAAATACGCTACCATTGCGAAGAGGATAAACTTCGGTTGTACCGAATTCTTCATGTCCTACCTCATCCTGTGATTCTGGGCGAGTCCTACCTGCAGTTTTAGAGAAAGTATAAAATGCCGTAAAATCTGCTAAGCATAAACTATTTAGATCATCTGGACGGTGACGTAATCCAGCGTTTATGAATATTTTCTGCATTGCTGCTCTCTGACAACGACAATAAGGTGCCTCCGGTGTAGATATTTCCGAGCCTTTCATGAACTTATGACCAATGTGCTGCAGTTTCTTCCTAATGCTAAAATTTCCTAAACCCGCTACCTCTACAGCTTCTGTCTTCCTCTTAGATATTTTTCTTAGATCTAATTGTTAGATCAGAAAAGATAAAAGGCTCTAAGAGTCTAAGAGAGATAGACAAACGTATCGAAGTAGAAGAATTAAATCAAACATTTATATCAAGTGATGAAAGAAGCACTGAAATAAAAGTTGAAATTGCTAAAGAGACAATTACTGAGAAAATAGAAAATGCAAGTGGCGTCAAAGAAAATTCCAATTTAAAAGTAGATTAAAAACTTTGACGAGAATGCAGATGCCTGTCAGCTGACGGACAGACAGAAATATGTAAATGCACGGAATAACATGACAGGCACAGCTAAACTATTTTTGGAAACTGTCTCAGTTGCTAATTTCGAAGATTTGAGCATGATTTTGATTGAGGAGTTTGACCAACAGCTGAGCAGCGCAGAAATTCATAAACAGTTAAGAAGCCGCATGAAGTAGCAGACAGAAAATTTTCATGAGTACGTGCTATAAATGCGCTAAATCTGCCCTTGGCAAAATTGAAGACGAATCAATTTTTAGCTACATTGTCGATGGACTGGAGGTGCGAGATGATTTAAAATATTCATTATATAGTTCAACATAATTTAAGGAGTTAAAGAAGCGCTACGATAAAGTAGATGTGATAACCAAAAACAATCAAACCAAACGCCGGCAAGTCGTGCACACAGGTGTACAGCAAGATTAAAGCATTAAAGCGTAACAGCAGCATTGCTTAAACTGCGGATCAACTGAACATAAAAAGCTAAATGTCGCGAAGAGGTCAAATGCTTCAAGTGTAATGGAACTGGACATATATCAAAGGAGTGTCCTGGAATAAAACACAGCATTAATGTAATCCGAGAGAAAATGAATGCACAATCAATGGGCAAAAAGTAAGATGCTTGGTGGATACAGGAGCAGATGTGTCTATCATGAGGCAGTGCAAATACGACGAAATCTTGCAGGATCATCCACTGCAGAATAGTTTTATTAAGCTATTTGGATTGGGTAATATTGCCACGGACGTTTCAGGCGAAGTTGCTACCGAAGTAAAAGTAGATGGATCGAGTACAGAGCACACTTTTCTGGTAGTCTCCAATTCTAAGCTGGAAGTGGACGTCCTCATTGGATAAGATTTTCTTCAGAAGTTCACTGTCGTCTTTAACAGTCAAGAATAAAGTTTTTGCAAGAATGAGATACAAAACAACGATGAGAAGTACAATGTTCTGAACATAATTAGCAGCACAGATGAAATAGAAGTCGAAACAAAATACGTTTCTGCAGTTACCAAACTAATAGACTCCTACAAACCAGATGAAAAGCCGGTAAGCTGTCCAATAAAATTGAATATACAGCCGAATTGTACTAATATTGCATTTCGAGAGAGTCCCAGCGGTTTGTCAATAAGCGAAGAAAAGGTGGTGCAAGAACAAGTCGATGAATGGCTTCAACAAGGGATCGTCCGTCATTAAAGTTTAGATGTGGCTAGCAGAGTGGTGTTGGCTAAGAAGATAGATGGAGCATACAGACTGTGCATTGATTATCGCAAGCTCAACACGCTTGTGCTGAAGAATAGGTTTCCGGTTCCAATTGTCGAGGAGTTTTTGGAGAAGATGCAACATGCTAAGTATTTCACAGTCATGGACCTGAAAAAAAATGTTTAGGTCCGTACGAAGTCACAAAAGTTAAAATAAATGGTCGATATGATGTTAAGAAGTCTGTTGAGTTCCAGGGACCAAATCAAACTTCAACCAATGAAGACATCATGAAGCTATGGCGGTATGCAGACTTAAACAGCGATTTGGGAGAATCATCTGAGGCAGATGATATGCATGATGACCGAATAAAGAGTTGCACTGTGGCATGCACCAAACAGTGTGGCATCTCTAAAGAAATAAGCGGGCGATGGGGCTACACAAGATTGAGAGAAACAGCAGTTGGAAATAATAAGCGAAGAAGCAAGACGTACGCAGCAGGGCTTAAAGTCGAAAAGTAGCCAACGCGTTTAAAAGTTGTAAAAGTCGAATCTTATTTTCAATCAACATTATTATCACTCTGTTCAAAACATTATCATTATATACAAAAAATAAACATTCATTGTTACATATATTCCCTACTTATCCAATCTATTTGGTGAGGAAACCACAAACCTTTACAACAAATACAAACATGGTCAGGGCCGTGTTTAATTAATCTGTTGTAGGTGGCTATTAAACTTTCTAAGATGTTCCTAAGGGGTCATGCCTCATGTTCAATGACATTCGCTGGTGCCTCCTTATTACGGGCAGCATTACGCTCGTTTTGTGCTGCTCGATTCTAAGAATTACTCCTATATTGACTAACTTTCCGACTTAAGTTACTTACGAATTCTTTGAGATTGGGAATTCAAATCTCGCTCACTTTATATATACTGTGCGTTTTCTCAATTTAAATTATTTCTTTCCCTACGCCTTTGCGATTGTGCAGAAACAGACAATTGTTTTCAGCGCGGAAATTTAAAAATATAATATATTTAAATATAATTCACATTATATTTTAATTATATATTATTAATTGTATTTATATAAAATTTATAAAACTATAATATATTATTTTTTTATATAATTTATATAAATAGGAATAGTTAAAACTAAATTAAATTATTGATTAAGTTAAATAAATAAAAACAAGAAAAAAAGTTCAGTCGAGAACGCCCGACAGCATAATACTCTCTTATTTTATTCCTTATTATATAAATTAAATCGGTATCTAGGTCTTACAATGGATAGTCCTCGTATTAGAAATTGTTAAAACAAAACAAAGCATAATTGAACATACATCTGTTTGTCTGTATACACATACATATACGTTTGACATGATTTGTATGCACTAACATACTTATATATGCTCCGTTGGTCGGCACGGCCAGCCATAAAGGCAGCGAAAACCTTGAAACATGTGTTTGAATATTTATGTCTCGCTTGCCTATTGCCTTCAATTATCAATGCTGTTGCATTCAATTATCAATGTTAATACAGTTAATTATCGATGTTTTTCATGACATTGCATTTATTGTCTCTAGGAACCTCCGTACCAAAACTGGTGATCCTAGGGGCCACAGATACTGAGATATTCGCTCATTGCTCATTTTTGCTCATTGTGGACGAATGGGGCATCGAAAAAAAGATTCTTGACTAATATATTGACTGACTAAATATGTGATCGATTGATATCAAGGTCGAACTTGTAGCTCTTACCATCCCTGAAATAGGTTTGCTCATACGGACAGATAGATAGACAGACGGACATGGCTATATCGACTCGGCTTGTGATGCTGAACAAGAATATATATACTTTATGGGGCCTGCCACGCCTCCTTCTGCCTGTTACATATTTTTGCACAATCCCAATATACTCTTGCAGAGAGTATAACTAATTGCAAGTTCATAAACGTAACGCTGGACTGGCAGCGTGTAAGTAGTTACAGCGAAACGAAATTACGAACTAACTGCTGTTCGCGACAGCGAATGAAAATTAGACTTACAGGCTAGCTTATGTATAAGAGTTTGCTACACTACTGGACAATTTAATATTTTCACTAATTTAAGCTTATAATAATAAATCATTATCTTCCCTTATGCTAAGTATCAATGCTTATGATCCAACAATAGGCTCAACTCTTTATGAATCATGTTATAGTCAATCTAAGCATTTTGTTAGCACATCATTGCGTATTGCAATCTAAAAATGCTTTATGTCCATATAATAAAGTTGAAGGTAAATCTTTTACTCTATATCCAGGTAACAATACAATTTCAATTGACAATGTTGTAATTGGACAATTACCTAATTTTATTGCATTTTGCATGGTTAAAACCCGAGCATACTCAGGTAATAGGGCACTGGATCCATAAAACTTAAAAATTTTAAATTCAGCGTTTTAAACTTTTAGTTAATGGAGTACAAATACCGTCTCAAGAGCTAGAGTTTGATGTTACAAACACCGAAAACATTTAGAGCTATCGTGGATAAATTATGCTATTAAGAGCTAATGGTATTAAGCATTTTGATAGTTAATCACTAAGAAAATGTTTGATAAGAACTGTTTTATATCATGTTAGCGTTTGACTTAACAGCCGATCATTTGAATTCTTCCGTATGTTCAAATTTAATTAATCAAGGAGCAATTCGTATTGAGAGTTGATTTGCTGAATCTTTAACTGAAGCTGTCACATGACTAGTGTTATACTTTAAAAATTAATACAATACAAATTGAATAACTTATCCTTAGTAAGCGCAGCATCAAACGTATATATATCTGTGTGTTCGCATTAGATAAATTACCTATTAAAATACGTACATATCCTACAATAATAATTGCGTATACATACTCACCCAACAAACCTGGTTCACACTGTGTACCATTTAATTTAAAAAATGCTTCAAATGCAGAATTGCATACGGACAATATCCTCAAAACAAATATTTTTTAAGTCTGTTTTAAAATAATTCCAAAAGGCTTACGTATAATAAACACAAGTTCAGGGTTGCTTTTCAAATACCTGCGGACATTCTTGCATCCGATTTAGTATTTATAAGAGTAATAGACAAAATGTTTTTAAAATATCTTTAAGGGAGGTTTCTGCTTTGTTGGTTTCAAAAAATCGAATTTTTTTTTTTGCATTTTTGGATATGTAGATATGTATTTCAAGAATACGTGTACAAAATTTTATGGCCATATCTTCTGAGTTGCGGAAGTGATAACTGGCGCAAAGATCAAGCAATCGCCATGAAACTTTTTACACATGTTCACAGATAGTGTGTGCATAATTTAGACATTGATCATGAAAAAATATTAAAAATTATGGTCTACAAAAAATAATTACTAAGTCGAAAAATTTAAAAAATTTGACTTTAATGTTCAAATGTTAATAACTTTTGAATTTTCCAAGTTTTTTTTAAAGTAGAGGTCTAAATTATACGCGTAAGTGTACAGATTGATAAAATGTATAATTTGTCAGGTTTAGATTGTCCTACAGGACGGGAGGACATACCAGCGAAACATACCATGACCCATGCGTCGCCATTTTGGAATGCCCCCTTCCACCCCTTTTTTGTTTTGTGGCTTATAAATATTTTTAAAATATAGAATAAAATTTAATTAACTAGATACAAAAAGTTTCAACTCATTATCTATTATAGTTTCGCAAAAAAAATTCTGAAAAAAATGTCGTTTTTCAGGTCTACAAAGCAGAAACTCCCCTTAAAGACCCTTATTTCACACAGAATGCATTGTAGGTAATTGTCTGGGTACTCGATGATGTCACCAGTAATTGCAACAGGAAATGTGCGAAATCGTAGCAATATATTGAATAATTTGGGGTGAATGACAGGACCATCCATTAACACCTCATTCAGCGACCATTCAGAAGTACTGGCCGCTGATCCATCAAATATTACGCGCAGCTACGTAGTGGTGCTCTCTGCTTTCAGCACGCAGTGATGAGGTAGAAAATACCTACAAGCTTTTAGAGATTCTGGGGGCACTAAGGTCATATGTCCAAGTTCCAAATATTCCTTAATGAAAGCTCGGTACTGTGCATTAAGTTGAGGATTCAAAACGCCTGCTCATAGGAACCTCCCAATCGATCGATGCTGTGCTTCAGAGGTAGCCGTAGGAGGAGGAGGGTTTTTAAAAAATGAGTTTCGAAAATTATCGACATCCAATTTGGAACTCGGATGTTTATCAGCTATGACTGGAGCTACAATTGCAGTAATTGTTGTCGAGTACTCCGATGATTACGACTGCAAATCTAAGGTTACAGTGCATCCATCCGTAGTAAAGGGAGTGTCTCTAAGGCCGGCCTCAGCTGCTTGACACCGAGTTTCCTTTAACTGGAGCTGTTGAGCAAATCGGGTAGTTATTAAGTTTAGCTGTGACCCTGTATCCAAAACTGCACGACATGGAATTAAAATACTAACACAACTGCGGTGGCCAATAGCACAACATCGTTTTGGAATTTATGGGCAACAAGAGATGAGGAGGAGGTGACGGGTTCAGCAGCAGCAGCCAGAGTATAAGGAATAGTTGCTGGTGACGAAACGCCTATATGTAGCAAAGTGTGATGTTTGGATCCACATGAACGACATTTCCAGAGTTGCACGATCGTAATAGACGACCCCTTTTTAGGTAATTTAGGCGTAGATGCAATCGTTTTGCTTCTTTTAAGCGTAGATCAGGAGTCAGTTGTCACAAAACACACAAGCTGCAATGCTGGAACTTGTGGCAACGAGAGCTGATATATTTTGATTAACCTTGTTGTTCTTTCCCAACTGAAATCTGGGCGCATAAATGGCCATAGCGTGATCCACACTCTCTAAAAGCACGGTGAACTGCTTCCTGGAATAAAGTACAGTCGAGCACGCCCGACCGTATAACACTCTCTGGATTTTTTTCCCAATTAAATTATTAAAAACGGTAGAGCGATATTACAATGGATAGTACTTGCATTAAAACACGTTGAAAAAAAAAACAATCACACATATATCTGTTTGTTTGTATGCGAATACACATACGTTTGACAATATATTATGCAAATATGTATGTATGTGTATATTCGGCGCGGCCAGCTTCCGTAACACCGCTGCCGACGCACAGGCAGCGAAAACGTTCAAGCATGTGCTTATATGTTTCTGTTTCGCTTGCATTCATACATTCATATTGTGTTCAATTATCAATATTGTTACCCTTCTAGTTTCCTTGTTTATAGTCCGATTTTAATGCACCGTTCAGGTAGTTCGATACAGTAAGTCTCCACCCGAATTATAAATTGCAATACTGTACGACAGAACAAATACCTTAAAAACGGTATTGAAGTTTGAAAATTATTTTATTTCTTGTGGCAAAAGGGCGTGTGGATGCCCAATAATTTTATTGGTATGCTGGCGCAAGAAAATTTCATACCAAAACTGGTGTTCCTAACTTCCATAGTTACTGAGATATTCGCCGAAAAACCGATTTTTTCCGAGGTGTGTCTAGTTTTTTTTCTCATTGTGGGCGAATGGGGCGTTGCATCGAAAGAAAAAAAAATTTTCTTGTATTGACTGACTACATATGTGATCGATTGAGACCAAGCTCGAACTTGTAGCTCTTACCATCTCTGAAATCCGTTTTTTATACGAACGGACAGACAGACAAACAGAAAAACAGACAGACAGACTGACATTGCTATATCGACTCGACTTGTGATGCTGATCAAGAATATATATACTTAATGGGGTCTGCCACGCCTCCTTTTGCCTGTTAAATACTAGAATCGCCAATTTTAGTTCGGATGTTCCTAGTGACAGCATAAATGCATTGTCATTTAAATTTGGCTGACCTCCGAAAAAAATCCAATAAAATGTGTTAACAACGAATGACAGCGGACTCAAAAGAAAACGATCTGTAGTGGCACAATTGTGTTGACCTCAGATATTCGACCTGTATGCCTACTAGTGATAGTCACCACTTAAACATGTGAGCTGCACGCATACAATACCTGTATACATTAACTGGTTTAGGATATTAGGAAACCAAACTAGTTTTGTTATTGAAACCCTATGGATCCTCACAATTAAGTTCGGACACCAGAAAACCAAACTAGTTTTATTTTCGAACCCCAATATATAATCACAATTTATTTAAGACACCAGGAATCCAATATATTATACACATATGTATATATGTGTGTATGCGACTGCGGCCACCGACTGCGGGCAGCGCTTCCGCCATACAGGCAGCGAAAGCGTTCGAAAATGTGCTTGTATGTTTCTAGCTCGCTTGCACTTATACATTGACATTGCATTCAGCGACCAGCGACTGCCGACTGCGCTGCCGCCACACAAGCAGAGAAAACGTTTGATCACGCTTGTATGTTTCTGTCTCGCTTGCACTCATTAGTGATATTGCGTTCAATTATCAATATTGTAACGCTTCCAGTTTTCTTGTTTATAGTCCGATTTTAATGCACCTTTCAGGAATAGTTTGATATAGTTAGCCTCCACTCGAATTATACAAATACAATGCTGTACTATATGGGGAATTGGGAATTATTTTTATGTATCGTGGAAAAAATAGGCGTGGCAGTCCAAAATTTTTAATGCTAACGCATTTACCCTGTCGCTAGGAACCTCCATACCATAATTGGTGATCCTAGGTGCCATGGTTACTGAGATATTCGCCGAAAAACCGATTTTTTTCGAGGTGTGTCTAGTTTTTTGCTTATTGTGGGCGAATGGGGCGTGGCATCGCTAAAAAAAAAAAAGATTATTGTATTGACTGACTAAATATGTGATCGATTGACACCAAGCTCGAACTTGTAGCTTTTACCATCTCGGAAATCTGTTTGTTCATACGGACGGACAGACGGACATGGCTATATCGACTCGGCTTGTGATGCTGATCAATAATATATATACTTTATGGGGTCGGCCACGCCTCCTTCTGTCTGTTACATACTTTGCACAGACCCAATATACTCTTGAAGAGAGTATAAAAAAACCAATGTATTATATAGATATATGTCGCATAGGTATACCCTTAATTAGATAGGAAGGGTATAAAACTGAAATCCGCGAACAACAAGAAACGGAAATAACAACCAACAGCAGAGAATAACAAGCAACGGTAAACAACTACACACACAACGAACCACAAGACATATCACCGACGCTACACAGCAGAAAACCAACTACGCCGGCAGAGAAGCAGCGAAAGAGAGCGAGTGAACATGAAACAGACAGAACATTAAGACTCCACATAGCCGAAAAAAACGACTCCGAACGAGAGCAAGAGGGAGAACAAGCAGCAGAGACGGAGCATTGCGAATGTGTTGGCAAAAGCGAGACGCAGAACGCATTGAAAAGAAATATCAATTCGACATATAATCCAACAAATAACTTCCAACGACGCACAGGGGGGAAGGATAAGCAAATTACTTTCTTTTTACGCAGATATTTGCCGACACAGTGGACAGTGAAAACTAGCACGTTTCACGTGCGAATACACCACGACGAATACACGGACAGTGAGACCTAACCCGTTTTTACTCAGATCTGTGCAACGCACAGTGGGTTCCTCATCGTTGGTGTGTGCGTTTCCACTCATTCGTAATTTGCCCTATAATATTCGCTAAGCACATCACAGAATCTATTATTCTCGCTCCATGGTTCCAGGTTTTATAAATTTCTTACTCAGGACTCAGGTAGACTGAGAAATACACCAACCTTGGAACTTCTTTACAAACTTCTTTAAAAAAGATAAATTTTTTTATTGTCTGGGGAAAAAAATGTAAATGATAAAACATCTTTGTTGGCCTAAAAACCCACAAGTAGTGTATCTCGAGTGAAAAGAACAACATAACACCAATGGCACACAAGGCGAAGGATAGCAGCAGAAAACGCAAATGAATGGGAAAAAAAAAGCCACTCAGCAGAAAGTGAAGAGAACTACGCGGAGAGGGATTAGTAGAGAGAGCATCGAGTATAACAGAGATTGACATACGTCTCGTTAGGCAACCGAAGCCGAGCCCGAGTGGCAACGATGCGACGCTGCCGCGGCTTTATAAGGCGGTGTCGGTATCATTCTTTGCTAGACACGCGAACTAAGCATGTCCTAAATCGTCTCAACATTAATCACCGAAGATCATTGTATCGTTAAATTGTCGCACTGTTAGTTCCTCGCATCGGTTAGGTAGAGCATTCTTTTGATCATCGCACCGCTTATAGAGCATTCCTCAGATTAATCGCCGCGTTCAATTCATCGCATCGCTTAGATAGAGCATTCCTTTAATTCATCGCATCGATTAGATAGAGCATCGAGTAAAAGAGAATTCCTCTAAATCATCGCATCGTTAATTCATTGCATAATTCAACTATCGGCACCGGCGAATAGAGTCTTTTTCTAATTCATGGCAACTATCATTATCGACGAAAAGAGAATTCCTCTAACCATCGCATGGTTTAGCTATCGACATCGCCGACTAAAATTTTCTAAATCGTCACTCCACTGAACTATTAAAACGTCCAACTATCGCACGACCTAACTATCGGGTCGCTTCGCCCTCGCAACATTTACGTATTGCATAATTCCAGTTTCCTATCGTTACATATTGCTCTTTCGCATTGGTCTACTATCGCATTGGTCTATCGCATCTCGTACTAGCCTAGCTTAATCATTCACATCGGTTAAAATACCACCTCGTGGAACGATCAACTATCGCTTTGATAAGAATAACATCTAATCGATTTGTGCAGCCAGACTTATTGTGTAGATTAATTAGGTATTGATTTATACCACGCCGGATAAGTCAACCTAAGTGAGCATCACGAAGAGATTTACACAGAAATTGACACCGTAGAGGAGTTACGCCGACGCCTTTCGGTGAATATAAGCCGTGAAGACTTACCTGCCGCAACACCACAACGCTTGGACGTTTGGAGATGTACGGGCCCCGATCCACACCCAACTCGCGTTCGCCTAGCCCTGGTGGAAGTAAAGAGGAACGAGGAGATGTGAAGCCGGCTACAGACATGAGCTTAACTGTAACTCCCCGAATTGGACAGAAGCAAACAGCGGACGATATCACCCTGGAGCAACAGGCGGATAAACTTCGAGACGAACCCTCATACGCCGCTCTGGACAGAAACTCCAGAAGTGGAGGGTCACGTTCAATGGGAAAACGGATGCCCTTTGTTTCATCGAGCAACCAAAAGAAAGATCCGTCGCCTACCAGGTAGACATGGATTGCTTGCCTCGAGCTATGCCCGAAGATTGGTTTCGAGGAAGCGGACTACAGGGTGCTATTTGGTCAACGTTCCGACGGAGTTTCACCGACTTTTTCAAGCCGCCTCGATATTTCTCAAGACTCGGTGATGAGATCAGAGCCAAGACACAGAGAAATAAGGAACCTTTTCAGGATCACCTGATCGACATCAAGTTCACTATGCGAAGGGCCGGATTAAGCGAGATGGAATAGCTTGACAGGATCTATGATAACATGTTGCCTGACTACAGGTTATATACAGAGGTTGACACCGTAGCAGCATTGACACGGATGGCAATGACTTACTAGGAACTGCAAAGCCTGGAGGTTCAACGATCCGGTAGCCACAACGGATCGATGCCAAACCACCTGAACCCGTTTCGTAACCCGCATACGCCACCCACTCCGACAGCGATGCACCGCTCGATCACGAATGCTACTACGGAATGTTGCGGGGAGACAGGTCATTTCCAGAGCAGTTGCCGATCTCGGCGAAGTATTCAGGAGGCTGCATCTAGCGAATCTACGCCGGAACCCCGAGAAATGTATGTTCTTTAGGAGAAAACTCACATATATGGGGCATACAGAACTTGAAGCCCCCATCAACGCACAAGGAATTCATACAATGCATCGGACTGGCATCATGGTACCGCCGGTTCGTACCCAACTTCGCTGACATCGTCCAACCCATGACTCTACTCGTACTGAAAGGTCAAAAGTGGGAATGGGACCAGCCCCAAAAACAAGCGTTCGAGGAGCTCAACTCGAAGTTAACCCAAGCACCGGTACTGGCATGCCTCGACTTCAACTAACGCTTCACTTTACAGACTGATGCGAGCGACTATGGTCTAGGAGCGGTATTAACTCAAGAGATCGAAAACCAGGAACGAGTAGTCGCATACGTCAGCAGACGACTAGCTAAGGAAAAGATGAACTACAGCGCAACGGAAAAGGAAAGTTTAGCTATCGTCTGGTCCATCCGGAAACTTAGGTGCTACTTGGAAGAGTATCGTTTCTCCGTGGTGACTGACCATTTTGCCCTGAAGTGGCTAATTCCATTGAAAATCCTTCGGGAAGGATCGGCAGGTGAACGCAATAATTGCAGCAGTATCAGTTCGACGTCAATTACATGTGAGGGAAATAGAACGTGGTCGCATATGCAACCCACGACAACCCACGGAGACACTGCACAGCGCGTAGGAAGAGACACCCACCTGTCAATGGTAGCAACAAAAAATGAAGGCCGTGAAAGATGACCCGAAGCAGTTCACAGAATACCTCGTCGCGAAAAACCAACTCTATCGTCACTTTGGTAGATCATCGTTTACGAGGAATGCCACGACCGACCAACGGCCGGTCAACTCAGCATCAGGAAGATTGCGACACGGATAGCTCAACGTTACTATTGAGCTGATTACTTTCGGGACATCGTCCGAAATGTGCGACAATGCGAATCATGCCAAAAATACAAGGCAAGCCAGCTGAAGGCGGCCGAAAAGACGTTGACGCGACAGTTCGAGGAGCCACCACAGCCAATAGAGGAACCAACGAAACAAAAGGCGGACATGGAAGCCGACGGAGAAGAGCCACCCACCGAGCGCCAGAAGCAGGTGATCTTGCCCAGGACGATCGACCGCTTCGGGGACCGGGCCTATTTGGACAGACGCGTCACGGCCGTCCAAACAGCGGGGCAACCAGCGTCGCGGCCAATAACGTCCAATGAGGACGCCAACGACAACATTCGGGACTGCTCCGGCGACGACACCAGAGGTGTTGGAGGAATGTGTGTGCAGAACCCTTCTATACATGGAGGTATCAACTGGGTAGGGGGCCCTTACGTACAGTAAGTATTATAAATTGTCATTTTTATACTCTCTGCAAGAGTATGTTGGGTTTGTGCAAAGTATATAACAGGCAAAAGGAGGCTTGCCAGACCCCATAAAGTCTATATGTATATTGCCGAGTCGATATAGCCATATCCTCATTCGCCCACAAGAAGAGAAAATCTATGTTTTAGGCGAGTATCTCAGTAACTATGTGCAAAGTATGCAACAGACAGATGGAGGCGTGGCAGACCCCTTAAAGTATATATATTCTTGATCAGCATCACAAGACGAGTCGATACAGCCATGTCCGTATGAACAAACCGATTTCAGAGATGGTAAGAGCTACAAGTTCGAGCTTGGTGTCAATCGATCACATATTTATCAGTCAATACAATATTTTTTTTTTCGATGCCACGCCCCATTCACCCATAATGAGCAAAAAACTAGACACACCTCGGAAATAATCGGTGTTTTCGGCGAATATCTCAGTAACTATGGCACCTTGGATCAATTTTGGTATGTAGCCTCCTAGCGACAGCGTTAATGCATTGCCATTTAACATTTTGGACTGACGCGCCCGTTTTCCCACAATAAATAAAAATAATTCTCAACTTTCATTCCGTTTTTAGGCATTTGTTCATATAGTACAGTATTGTAATTTGGAATTCGTGTGGATACTAACTATATCAAATATCCAGAAAGGTGGATTAAAATCGGACTATAAACAAGAAAACTAGAAGCGTTACAATATTGATAATTGAACGCAATATCAACGTATGATAATATGAGTGCAGCGACACAGAAACATACAAGCACATGTTCGAACGTTTTCGATGCCTGCGGACTCTGGCCGCGCCGAATACACACATACATCAATATATGCATCACATATTATCCAACGTATGTGCATTTGCATACAAACAAACATATTTATGTTTGATTATGCTTAGATTGTTTTTGTTTCAACGCGTTTTAATGCAAGTACTACACATTGTAATATCTCGATGCCGATTTTAATAATTTAATCGGGAAAAAATGCAGAGAGTATTATACGGTCGGGCGTGCTCGACTGTACTTGTGAAGTACAATTAAAGTTTTACTCGAATGTTTTTCTATTGCATTTTTTTTACATGATCGTTTTGTGAGTGTGTAGTAAAGCAAATTGCATAAGTAAATTGTTTTTATCAAAATTTTACATTAAAGATACCAATCGCAATTTGTATATTTAAATATTTACATTAATATGAATCGAGATGGGCAATAGATTACAGGTTGATTATGGTGAAAAATCGTAAACTACTTTAAATAAAGAACAAATTGCAAGTTCTTGAACAATACAATTTATTGTTGGACAGGCAATCGCGGAAAGGCTTGGCAGCGTGTGTGTGGTTTAAGCGAGACGAAAATTACAACTGGCCTGCCGCTCGCGACAGCTGCATTGCCGAATACAAATCAAACTTACATGCTAGCTTAAGTATAAGAGTTTTTATGCGTATATTACTGGACAATTCAATAATCTCAGTAATTAAAGCTTATCCTAACAATTCATTTTTTCTCCTTGTTCTAACTACTATCATGATCCAACATTCCGGCCACCTTGAAGGGATCGCCTTCAATCCCTTGGTAGCCCTGGTAGCATTAGCGCCGGCCGCCGGCTGATCTGCCGCATGTCCAGTCCTCCGACGAGAGGGCCGCTTTGAGATAAGCCTCCACTCCATCTTCCTTCCGCGGAGAACTGAAGGCTGCTTTGCTTCCTTCGAAATGAGTCCTGGAACTCCTTCACCAGGCTCCTCACGAAAATGTGGCTCCTTCTCCAAGTATCGCTAAACTGGCTTGCCACGGCGAGCGAATAAGCTGTACGCTGTTAAAGTGAGAGGTTTAGTGGATCTTGCTGTAAACTCAATATGAACAGCATTTGATGCAAAACACACGAACACCGCTGTATACACTTTTGGCGGGGCTCGTCCTCTTATCTTTACCAGCACATCTGTCGCACCGCACAACTCTATACCTACATGAATCAAAGAGATTCGTCTTCCTAAATCGTCCGACTTTTGACTATATATAGTCAGCGATTTCAATCTTGACAAACTATCTAAGCAAACGAGTACCGAGTATTCATTTAACCCTCGAGGCCATTGTCTTTTTTCCTTGCAACGAAGCCGAACGAATTGATCGAGTTTCTGAACGCCACACCATCTTGACGACAAATCGGCTGGATTTGATGATGTTGGTCCATGTTTCCAAGATACCTTTTTGGCCATCTCTTTGAGACCTGCAACTTGATTGGCTACAAATGTTGCTAGTATTGAAGGGGAAGTTTTTAAACAATGTAGTGCGGTTTCCGAATCATTCGAGAAACTCGCACTCTCGATTCGACATCGGTCCAACGCGGATATTTGGGCTAAAATATACGCGAAAGATTCTAGTAATGTTTTTCGCTTGGTGGGACTTAGTTTGGCCAAGCTACCAACCAAGTGATACCGAAAAGTATCCAAACTTGGTGTCCACCTTATGCCAAGCGTTTTAGTCGAATCGGCATCATTGGAAATCCGAAGTTTCTCATTTCCGCCTTCATCTAATACGTTATAATGGTTTGAAAACCATTTTGCCAATTTAAACTTGCCCGGTTTGATATCTGCCGTGAGGGCAGGTCGGTTCAGACGGAACCTAAAAAATGAACAAATTAGATCCCTCTGAATAGCAGGTCCTACCACTACTACTCCAATTTTAGTGGAACTGCTATCAGGTCTCAGGACGCACTGGTGTGTAAGGGTGTAATGTGGTCCTGGTGGAACTTCTGTATCTATGAAAACCATTCGACCAAATTCAAGATACCTGTTCATGAAACTCGAATATACATTATGAACTTCCAACTTCATGGAAAGTACATATGCCTTTGCAACTTTTGATGATCCCATTACTTTGGGATCAATCATGCAAGTCAAATTGACACCAAAGTGTCCAATCGGCAATTTACGAACTCTGTCCCGAGAGCTTTGTTTGCAAATGATGTGCTCCGCAGAATAATTTGCCGAAACACTTTTCTCCGGGACAGCTTCAACCTCACAGTGTCGATCTACACTGTCTTCAAAACGAGCATCTTTTCTATGTTGCATCACTGAGCAACATATTGGGCTTTTGGTAAGCATTTTCTTGCACCGCCCTGATGCCACCCAACCAAACAACGTCCTTTGTAGTAACGGACCACCCTTCGCCAATCGAATTTGTCCGTTACAAAGCATTTCAAAAAAAGGAGTCGGCTCCCAGAAGTATATCTATTTTCTGGGGTTTGTGGAACTCAGGGTCAGCCAGTTCGATATTTGCTGGGATCTTCCACCTATTGATGGGAAGATCACAATCTGGCTGCCTGCTACAAATCGATTTCAGCACCCAAAACTCGGCGCTGAACTGATGTCTCGATACACGAGACGAAACTATAGTCGATACTTCGCTTTTTGCACTTAAACTTGACTGTCCTACCGACTTGACGGTCAAGCACTTGTTTTTGCGTTGAAGGCGCAAGGCATGAGCGAGGTCTTCTGTCATGAAATTCACTTGAGACCCTGAATCCAACAAGGCTCTAGCGTTTCGTTCTTGACCGAATCTGTCTCGAACTGTAACGACTGCGGTCGCAAGGATTACTTGATCGATTTCGCCAGCAACATGATCTACATGGGCAGGATGAGCAGAGGCTTGTGATTTTTCAACGAGTGCGTATTTGTGCAGGAGAGTATTGTGAGGACGAGAACAAACTCTACACTTCGACGCAGTACAGTTGGACACTCTGTGTCCCGAATGTAGACAATTTATACAAAGTTGACTGGATTTTACGAAATTGAATCTTTCGTCAACTGGCAAATCTGCGAACCCTTGGCAGTTTCCAATCACATGGTTGGCACTGCAAAAGTTGCATTTGGGTTGTACTTCTTTCTCGACAGTCGTACATGCAAATGACGACTTTCTTGTATTTTCTTTGTCGGATTTCTGCTTCATCCGGGACTTTGAACTTTCTTCAGCAGATAAGTGCTGATATCGCCTGTTCAAAGCCACAACGCAATCGGCCCATTTCGGCAATGTATTATAGTCAAGTTGCTCCTCATACTTCGACTTCGTATGAGGATCCACCTTTGACATAACTATATGGATTAAAATTGCGTTAGCGAAATCCTCCTCATTCCCAACTGACATTAGCGAATCAAAAATTGCCGATACCGAGTCAACCATTGTGCGAATTCCAACTGCTGATGGCTTGGACATCGGCTCAATGTCGAACAACTGAGCGAGAGTATCGAAGAAGATCAGGCACTTGTTGTCGTATACTCGACTCAAACTCTCCAACGCCTTTGGGTAATTTGCATCAGATACCTGGAAGGCTCTGATGGTGCCTAACGCCTCATCTGATAAGCACGATATCAAATGGTTGAATTTTTCAATATTTGACAGCGAGCGATCCGAATCAACTAAACTACTAAACAGACCGATGAATTGTCTGTATTCGGAGTGCTTGCCACTGAATTTGGGCAGCTTTAGCTTGGGCAGGTGAGAGTGGTGAGAAACTGGAGCACGGTCAACAACTTCAAATTTGCTAAGAGCAGCCATATATGATGACCGTGCAAGAATGCAAGTTTCCTCAAGCATTGAGCGGCTAGTATTGTCAGGATCTATTGCATCGATCTCTGACTGCAGATCCATAGCTTTGGAAATGTACGAATTTAATATATCTAGCCGGCACTGAATCTCAAATTTACTTGGAGTCACCATTTTATTAATGAGTGAACTCCTCTGGCGCTCTATGTCGCTCTCTACTTTCTCCAATTTAACAAATAATTGACTTAAACGAGCACTAAGGCAAGTTTCGTCGACATCCACTACAGTCTCATTATAATCTACTTTGTGTGCCATATTGACTAATTAAACGTTGGCTCTATTCGAATGCACTTAAGTGTACTGTCACAAAGACAGTAGCTGTTCTATAAATTTAAAATTTAAAAGCGAATCGAAGAGTTATGACAATCAGCTGGCTAACTACACTTCTCGAATAGCAGAGTTAACAATAACAAATCAAACGCAAGCGTATGCAGATAAGCGCTGACAACAAAAACAAAGTAACAATCTACGCAAACGCACCAGCAAAAGCTGATTAGCGATATTCCGATTATTCGACTGCACACTGCGTAAAAACAACAACAGCGCATGCGCAGGTAGACAAACGATGCGATCTACCAACAACAACAGCGCATGCGTAGGCAATGATGCGATCTACCAACAACAACTAAAGGGCTTGCAGTTAATCAGCATACGTTTGTATGTTTGCTAGCGCGACACAAACAAGCAAAGCAGAAGCAAAGAAAAACACTTATAAAGTGCAAGCTAACTACCGCAAGCCAAATCCAACAGCTGTATGTATGTATGTAAACGCGAACTGCGCTTTTACTTATGTGCAAATTATGTGCAAAGAACAAAGGTCAAAAAACCCACCACCGAAATATGTAGATGTTGGCGAATAGCGAAATCAAAGAGGAACGGCTAACGTTGATATGCAAAATAAATATAACAAATATATTTGCACTAGTTAAGTGTTTTGTTTTTGTTTATGTTTTTTTTTTTTACATTTGTTTAATTCAATTTGTGTGTTTTGCTTCCAATTGCTTTTCAATAAATCACAAATATATCAGTGCCGAAACGCAGTATCTCTAATGTGCAACAAATGGAGCAGTACTTTTATGTACGTTCGAACGTGTAATGTGCCGCTTATATGCTTGCACTTTCTATATTCTCCTGCACTGACTCGTTTGGGCACTGTTACCTGATCAGAAGAGTCGCTCTTGGACTCAATTCTGGGATTATCTCCAAGATGGGCGTCTTCGACTCCTGGCTGTTCAAATCCAAAATTCCACTAAAGTTAACAGCTCCAGGGAAATCCAACAACAACAATCGAAACCGACACACACCGCCAACCAAGCCTAGAAATGTCTTAAAGACCAACGAACGCGATTGAAAGTCCCTGCTCGGGCGCCATGAAAAATCGTAAACTACTTTAAATAAAGAACAAATTGCAAGTTCTTAAACAATACAATTTATTGTTGGACAGGCAATCGCGGAAAGGCTTGGCAGCGTGTGTGTGGTTTAAGCGAGACGAAAATACCAACTGGCCTGCCGCTCGCGACAGCTGCATTGCCGAATACAAATCAAACTTACATGCTAGCTTAAGTATAAGAGTTTTTATGCGTATATTACTGGACAATTCAATAATCTCAGTAATTAAAGCTCCTAACATATCTAATCAATCATTTTTCTCCTTGTTCTAACTACTATCATGATCCAATATATGGGACACCTGTTTTTTTATTTGATGCCTGGGTATTCTAAGTCAGGCCAAAAGAAACTTTGTATGTAAAAAATGTCAACTTTTTAAATGCATATTATTTGATATAAATGTTGGCTATTTGGATTTTTGGTCAAAATCCGAAAGCTGTTATTTGCTATCTGTTGCATACTTTCTCCCTAATGCAAAAACCCTTTTTATCATCTAACACGCGCTGTTCAATTTCCCGACGGCAAACCGTCAAGTACACGCATATTATGTGTAAGTATTTTTCATGCTCTGCATTTTCATGCATATTCATTTTCTAATGCTTCAAAAAATGAAGCACACCCTTCTCAAAAAGAGTATTGTCCATACTCGTCATTTCTGCTTCGTGTAAAATAATACCCGAGTCATTTCACTACGGGTAAAAACCATAGCTCGCAAATAACAATTGAGTGTTTTTTTCTTAACGCTCAATCTCTGAGCAGAAGCGAAACAAAAGAAAAAATTTGCTCCCACTCTAAGCAAGACAGTTTTTTCTATTTCGCTTCGGTCTTCGCTTGAGCGTTGTTGTTGAGTTCTTCGTGTTGAACTCTTTTAACGATTATCTTTTCGGGAGTAATTTAATTGTCGCTCGCGTGTTGAGACTCAGTGAGTGAGTGAATGACTGAATAAGTCAATTCAAAAAGTCTTGCAAACACTCTTTAAGGATTTTTCTTAATAAATAATATTTACTTTATTTTTATTTTTGCGTTTTTTTTTTTTTTGTTTATTATTCTTAATGTAAGTAATAAGTCAAAAATATTTAATTTTTCTCCGATTATTCTTTTTTTCTAGCTTCAATCGAATACTTGATTAACAATAGAAAAAATATTTGTTTGTTTGTTTATTTAGTTTAGGATATAATTGTAAACTATCAACCTTACAATTTTTTCAAGCACTAGCTTCTACGGCCATCGGCTTATACGATAACCACATCCACACACTAGCCTTGGATTCGAACCCGGATCCCCGTAGTTCAGTTGCCTTTATGACAGGGCCACGTAGACAATATAAAAAAAAAATAAAAACAAAACTATATAAATGAATTTTTCTTATTTATTTTATCTAATTGTTTAGCTTAATTAATAACAGGGAGTTTAAATTGTCTGCTCCTCAGTATGAAATGCAGGGCTTAAAAAGCCCGTTCTACTGACACGTCGCAATCTAATAAGCATCACTCGCTTAAAGACGTTTTGCTTCATTTCACTCATGCAAATACCCGCGGTCTAAGTGAGACGAAAAAGAAACGATTGTTGTCCGAGCGCGTGTGAGATAAACGAAGAGATTACCGATACTCTGCCCGCGAGTATTTTTTTCATATTCTCAGAAAAGAGTCTTATTTGAAGACGTCGCAAAACACTCAATTGTTATTTGCAAGCTATGGTAAAAACAAAATTCGAGTAAAAAAATACTCGATAACATTTTTACTCTAAATTTTGGGCATGAGTAAGACCGCCACCGCATTTTCTGTGTATATGACTCGAGTACAAAAACCCCCGACCCATGCAGTTCTCTGCAGTGTTGCCGAATCAGCTTCTTTGTAGCTAGATCTGGCCACTTTTTAAGGCCTATTGCTATAAATATTTTAAAGCAGCTAATAGCTACAAATCTAGCTATTTACAATACTTAGAATTGGCTGAAATAAAAGTGAACAAATAACGGAATTGGTTGTATAGTTGTCAACTTCGCTGACATCGTCCAACCCATGACTCTACTCGTACTGAAAGGTCAAAAGTGGGAATGGGACCAGCCCCAAAAACAAGCGTTCGAGGAGCTCAACTCGAAGTTAACCCAAGCACCGGTACTGGCATGCCTCGACTTCAACTAACGCTTCACTTTACAGACTGATGCGAGCGACTATGGTCTAGGAGCGGTATTAACTCAAGAGATCGAAAACCAGGAACGAGTAGTCGCATACGTCAGCAGACGACTAGCTAAGAAAAAGATGAACTACAGCGCAACGGAAAAGGAAAGTTTAGCTATCGTCTGGTCCATCCGGAAACTTAGGTGCTACTTGGAAGAGTACCGTTTCTCCGTGGTGACTGACCATTTTGCCCTGAAGTGGCTAATTCCATTGAAAATCCTTCGGGAAGGATCGGCAGGTGAACGCAATAATTGCAGCAGTATCAGTTCGACGTCAATTACATGTGAGGGAAATAGAACGTGGTCGCATATGCAACCCACGACAACCCACGGAGACACTGCACAGCGCGTAGGAAGAGACACCCACCTGTCAATGGTAGCAACAAAAAATGAAGGCCGTGAAAGATGACCCGAAGCAGTTCACAGAATACCTCGTCGCGAACAACCAACTCTATCGTCACTTTGGTAGATCATCGTTTACGAGTGCTCCAGGAATGCCACGACAGACCAACGGCCGGTCAACTCAGCATCAGGAAGATTGCGACACGGATAGCCCAACGTTACTATTGAGCTGATTACTTTCGGGACATCGTCCGGAATGTGCGACAATGCGAATCATGCCAAAAATACAAGGCAAGCCAGCTGAAGGCGGCCGAAAAGACGTTGACGCGACAGTTCGAGGAGCCACCACAGCCAATAGAGGAACCAACGAAACAAAAGGCGGACATGGAAGCCGACGGAGAAGAGCCACCCACCGAGCGCCAGAAGCAGGTGATCTTGCCCAGGACGATCGACCGCTTCGGGGACCGGGCCTATTTGGACAGACGCGTCGCGGCCGTCCAAACAGCGGGGCAACCAGCGTCGCGGCCAATAACGTCCAATGAGGACGCCAACGACAACATTCGGGACTGCTCCGGCGACCCCTTAAAGTATATATATTCTTGATCAGCATCACAAGACGAGTCGATACAGCCATGTCCGTATGAACAAACCGATTTCAGAGATGGTAAGAGCTACAAGTTCGAGCTTGGTGTCAATCGATCACATATTTATCAGTCAATACAATAATTATTTTTTCGATGCCACGCCCCATTCACCCATAATGAGCAAAAAACTAGACACACCTCGGAAACAATCGGTGTTTTCGGCGAATATCTCAGTAACTATGGCACCTTGGATCAATTTTGGTATGTAGCCTCCCAGCGACAGCGTTAATGCATTGCCATTTAACATTTTGGACTGACGCGCCCCTTTTCCCACAATAAATAAAAATAATTCTCAACTTTCATTCCGTTTTTAGGCATTTGTTCATATAGTACAGTATTGTAATTTGGAATTCGTGTGGATACTAACTATATCAAACTATCCAGAAAGGTGGATTAAAATCGGACTATAAACAAGAAAACTAGAAGCGTTACAATATTGATAATTGAACGCAATATCAACGTATGATAATATGAGTGCAGCGACACAGAAACATACAAGCACATGTTCGAACGTTTTCGATGCCTGCGGACTCTGGCCGCGCCGAATACACACATATATGCAACACATATTGTCCAACGTATGTGCATTTGCATACAAACAAACATATTTATGTTTGATTATGCTTAGATTGTTTTTGTTTCAACGCGTTTTAATGCAAGTACTACACATTGTAATATCTCGATGCCGATTTTAATAATTTAATCGGGAAAAAATGCAGAGAGTATTATACGGTCGGGCGTGCTCGACTGTACTTGTGAAGTACAATTAAAGTTTTACTCGAATGTTTTTCTATTTGCATTTTTTTTACATGATCGTTTTGTGAGTGTGTAGTAATGCAAATTGCATAAGTGAATTGTTTTTATCAAAATGTTACATTAAAGATACCAATCGCAATTTGTATATTTAAATATTTACATTAATATGAATCGAGATGGGCAATAGATTACAGGTTGATTATGGGACACCTGTTTTTTTATTTGATGCCTGGGTATTCTAAGTCAGGCCAAAAGAAACTTTGTATGTAAAAAATGTCAACTTTTTAAATGCATATTATTTGATATAAATGTTGGCTATTTGGATTTTTGGTCAAAATCCGAAAGCTGTTATTTGCTATCTGTTGCATACTTTCTCCCTAATGCAAAAACCCTTTTTATCATCTAACACGCGCTGTTCAATTTCCCGACGGCAAACCGTCAAGTACACGCATATTATGTGTAAGTATTTTTCATGCTCTGCATTTTCATGCATATTCATTTTCTAATGCTTCAAAAAATGAAGCACACCCTTCTCAAAAAGAGTATTGTCCATACTCGTCATTTCTGCTTCGTGTAAAATAATACCCGAGTCATTTCACTACGGGTAAAAACCATAGCTCGCAAATAACAATTGAGTGTTTTTTTCTTAACGCTCAATCTCTGAGCAGAAGCGAAACAAAAGAAAAAATTTGCTCCCACTCTAAGCAAGACAGTTTTTTCTATTTCGCTTCGGTCTTCGCTTGAGCGTTGTTGTTGAGTTCTTCGTGTTGAACTCTTTTAACGATTATCTTTTCGGGAGTAATTTAATTGTCGCTCGCGTGTTGAGACTCAGTGAGTGAGTGAATGACTGAATAAGTCAATTCAAAAAGTCTTGCAAACACTCTTTAAGGATTTTTCTTAATAAATAATATTTACTTTATTTTTATTTTGCGTTTTTTTTTTTTTTTTGTTTATTATTCTTAATGTAAGTAATAAGTCAAAAATATTTAATTTTTCTCCGATTATTCTTTTTTTTCTAGCTTCAATCGAATACTTGATTAACAATAGAAAAAATATTTGTTTGTTTGTTTATTTAGTTTAGGATATAATTGTAAACTATCAACCTTACAATTTTTTCAAGCACTAGCTTCTACGGCCATCGGCTTATACGATAACCACATCCACACACTAGCCTTGGATTCGAACCCGGATCCCCGTAGTTCAGTTGCCTTTATGACAGGGCCACGTAGACAATATAAAAAAAATAAAAATAAAACTATATAAATGAATTTTTCTTATTTATTTTATCTAATTGTTTAGCTTAATTAATAACAGGGAGTTTAAATTGTCTGCTCCTCAGTATGAAATGCAGGGCTAAAAAAGCCCGTTCTACTGACACGCCGCAATCTAATAAGCATCACTCGCTTAAAGACGTTTTGCTTCATTTCACTCATGCAAATACCCGCGGTCTAAGTGAGACGATAAAGAAACGATTGTTGTCCGAGCGCGTGTGAGATAAACGAAGAGATTACCGATACTCTGCTCGCGAGTATTTTTTTCATATTCTCAGTAAAGAGTCTTATTTGAAGACGTCGCAAAACACTCAATTGTTATTTGCAAGCTATGGTAAAAACAAAATCCGAGTAAAAAAATACTCGATAACATTTTTACTCTAAATTTTGGGCATGAGTAAGACCGCCACCGCATTTTCTGTGTATATGACTCGAGTACAAAAACCCCCGACCCATGCAGTTCTCTGCAATGTTGCCGAATCAGCTTCTTTGTAGCTAGACCTGGCCACTTTTTAAGGCCTATTGCTACAAATATTTTAAAACAGCTAATAGCTACAAATCTAGCTATTTACAAAACTTAGAATTGGCTGAAGTGAACAAATATCGGAATTGGTTGTATATTTGTTAGTTTCGTTACTTTTTTTGAGAGAAATTTATCAACATCATTTGGCATTTTATCAACATCATTTGCATAGATATTTTTATCGAAAACGATCACTCTAAAAGTTGACATCTTTTTTTTTGCCACTTTTTTTTTTTTATTTATTTATAAAAAAAAATATTTAATTTTTATAATTTTATATTTAAAAATTTAGTTTTATATTTATTTTATTTTTCAGACGCCGAAAAATTTTTTTTTTTCTTATTGTTTTCCTTCAAAATTTCTTTAAAAGCTAATTATAAAAGCGATAGCGTTGAATATGATGAGTTGGTGGTCATTGTCGTTGACGGTAGGAAGTTGCTTGGAACCCTCGTTCCACTCATGCACGATATTTGATGATAGGATGAAGATGAGGATTTTATTCTGTTGAAAAATAGTTCAAGTACATTCTTATTTTTATAACTTAGGTCTTACCGCAGTGACTGCTTCCCATCCCGCGCGTTTTTACAGTGAGCATACAATATTGAATACAAGCGCTTAAATATACATACATACATATGTGTGACTAACGCGTTGGGAAACATATTACCAAATTTGAAATCGAAACCTTAACAGTCACTATCGATACTAATTATAAATTCGTTAACAATCGCTATCGGTCCGTCTCACGACATCCCCACCCCCGTGAAGGATCTACTTCACTCACGACCAGTATAGCAAGCTTAGAAACGGGGCGCATTATCGTTCGGACATGGTTTTGATCAGCAACGCGTACACTGGCACGTCGGGCCACTCCATCTGGTCCCGCGTAGATTTCTTCCACGATGCCCTTTCGCCATTCCCTGCGTGGCAATGCTGGCTCACATACGAATACTACATCTCCAGTGCGCATCGGTTTGGTGCTCCGGCACCATTTCTCTCGGCGTACAAGCGTAGACCCATCTCTTCCAGAATCGGTCGCGCAACAGGCGCGCTATACGTCACTGCTTCCTAGTATTTTGCTTGAGCTCCTTACTCTCAATGCCGGGTACATCTGGCAGATTGGCCGTTTCCTTTAATAAGTCGTTCGGTGTCAGAGGCGCTTCTTGGTCTATAGATATTGGCAGGTTGGTAAACGGACGAGAATTTACGACGTTCTCCGCTTCAATCAAAAAACTTTGGAGCACATGCTCCTTAGGCGCTAACTCCCTTAGTGTGTGGTTCAGAACTCGCTTCACACACTGTACCATTCTCTCCCAGACTCCTCCTTCAGGTGGATTCGCTGGGCAGTTGAAGAGCCACTCGACTCCCTTGGTCGACAGCTCATCCTGTATTCTCTCTGGCTCGAAGACATCTGTGAATCGCTTGGCCTCGCTGTCGGCCCCAACGAAGTTCTTGCCTTTGTCGCTGCGCAGTCTACTTACTGGTCCGCGCCGGCAAAGGAAATTTCTCATGGCAACAATACAGGAGTCTGTCGAGAGATCGTGTGCCAGTTCCAAATGTATCGCTCTTGTTGTCAGGCACGTAAACAAGGCGACCCACCGCTTCTCTTTACGTCTTCCAGACGATACGAGCAGTGGTCCAAAATAATCCAGTCCAGTATATTTGAATGGCCACCCATTGGCCTCTAGTCGGTCCTCTGGCAAGGGACCCATCATTGGTGGCGCTGGTTGCGCCCGTTGTAACTTGCATGTAGCGCATGCGTACACAATCTTCTGCAGCAATCTACGTAGATTCGTCACCCAGAACTTGACTCGAATCTCACTTATGGTGGCGTCCAGATTTTGATGTTTCATTTTGACATGAAAGTGTGCCACCATTAGCTCAGTCAGTGGATGCCGATGTGACAATATAATCGGCCGTCTGGCGCCGTATGGCATGCATAAAGCAGCATCCACTCTTCCGTAGGCACGGAGAATTCCGCTTTCATCCAGATAAGGTGTTAAGCCCTGTATGTCGCTACGTCCAGCAAATATTTCCTTGTTATACGCGGCTCGGATCTCATCGGGAAATGTATCACACTGGGACCGTCGTATTAACAAGTTCTCCGCGTCCTCACATTCTGCTGCTGTTAGGCCATAGCGTTCGAGTTGATCCCTTTGGCCACGACATCGTCTTACGAATCGTTGTACCCATGCGGTGGTTCGGATCATCCTTGTGTAGCTCGAGAATCTCTGAAATTAAATAAAAAAGTGGCTGGCGGCGATCAGCGCAAACTCACTTGGCATCTCTTCTTCGTCGTCGAAGGTATCAGCACGTATTGTTGGCTGCGGCCACTTGCTGGCTGCATCCTTCAAGAAAGTTGGTCCAATTAACCATCGAGATGTTTGGCTCAAATCAACCTTTGATTGTGCCCTTGTTGCGTCATCTGCAACATTATCGGAAGTTGGCACCCATCGCCATTGCGAAACTTCCGTGGACTCCAAGATCTTTGACACTCGGTTGCCAACAAACTGCTTATATCGGCGGTGAGTGCTGCCAATCCAGTGAAGCACTGTCTTAGAGTTCATCCAAAGCACTATGTTGCTGATGGCTACGCTGTGCTCCTCTTTCACAGTGTTCAGCAACCTGGTTCCCAAGACGGCGGCTTGCAACTCCAGTCTTGGAATCGACATGGTTCTAATAGGTGCGCATTTTGTTTAAGCACATATAAAACGTACGCGTACTTCGCTGTCAGTTGTGACCCTCCAATAGGCCACTGCCGCAAATGCCGATTGACTTGCATCTACGAACACATGTAGTTGCGTATCCAATATTACTCCAGGGCCATAGTAGTAACGTGGACATCGAAATTTTCCCACGTTAATTATCTCTTGACGCCATTTGTCAAATGCGTCGGAAAGTCCGTCCGGTAGTGGTTCGTCCCACTTCAATTCACGTCGCCAAATCTCTCTCAGCAGCAGTTTGGCGGTAATCATAAGGCAGCTCAATAATCCTAAGGGATCAAACGTGGACATTATTAGGCTCAGGAATTCTCTTTTAGTCGGAGTCCGTTTGCCATCCAATACACTGCTCGGTACTCTATGGAATGTCACATTAAACTTGAACTCATCTGTGGCTGGCTGCCAGTACATTCCCAGTATCTTTTCCTCAGCGTCACACCATTCGACGTCCTCTGTGGATCCCCTTTGGCCCAAGGCGTCGATCACTTGTAGTGAGCTGGAAGCAAATTTGCACAATTCAGACCCAGCGTTCACATGTATCTTTTTAACCCGTCTTGACACGGCAATGGCTTCCAGTTCCGTCGCGAAGCTATAAACGTAATCGTCTACGTACTGGTAATCGGTGATGGCTTTAACTGCTCGTGCGTCCGTACTTTGATACTGTAGCGCGTTAAGGTTTTTGACATACTGTGCGGCACAGGGTGAGCACGCTGCTCCGAATGTCATTACACTCATCTCGTATACATCCGGGTCTCGTTGATCATCACCATCCCTCCATAGGAACCGTTGAGCACATCTGTCTTGCGGCCTTATCAGCACCTGATGAAACATCTCCTTCATGTCTCCACAAACTCCTATAGCTCCTTCCCGAAAGTGGAATAGTACAGCTGGAAGTAGTTTGTAGTGCTGTGGGCCTTTGTCCAGTACGGAGTTTAACGATACATCGCCCACCTTGGCGGCCGCATCGAATACTAGGCCCAATTTTCCCGGCTTGTTTGGTTTCATAACTCCAAAGTGTGGCAGGTACCATCTTTTGTCGACGTTGCCCATGTCGACTTCGTGGCGTTCCAATCACCTGGCGTACTTTTTACTCACACAGTCATTCATAATCCGTTTATAGGCTTGTGCGAATTGTACATCACGTTTCATCTGTTTCTCAATATTGATAAGCCATTTATGCGCCATGCCATAGCTTGGCGGTATCACAATGTTATCATATTTCCATAGCAGCCCGGTTTGGTAGCGTTGCCCGATTCTCACTGTGGTGTCTTCAAGCATCTTCTCAAGCTTCACTCCAAAGTTTTCAATCTCGAAATAGTCGCTTACCATTTTTTGTACAGCATCATTTTGTGACATGGCAGAACGTTGGCGTTGCTAACTTCAAACGTGTGTTGGAGGGTCCAAATACAACCCATCCAAGTTTGGTTTCGGCTGCGTATGGTCCTCGTTTTGTGACCTGTCTGGTCTTCATTGGTATCCCCAAGTGGGCGTGATCCAATTCAATAAGAAGCTTTGGTACTGCTTTGCTGTACGGCTTCACCGGTAAGTTCATGTATTCCATGGCTCCTTGAATATCTCTTCGTTGCAGGCTTTGCATCGGCAAACTCAAGTTATGAACCGAATTCACATTCTGCAAGGCATATCGTTGGTCTTTTCCAGTTCCACTAACTTGCAGATTGACCACGTTAGCTGGCTCTTGGGCAAATTTGCCCCCAAACCAATTGATGTTCAGTTGTCGTCGTTCACCTTCCAGATTCAATTCACGTCGAAGATCGTCATCCATAATGGACACAGAGGAGCCTTCGTCAAAGAGTGCGTACGTGTCTACCCGCATATTTCCTCGTCCGAATAGAGTCACAGGCAATATGAGGAATAGTAGCCGCATTCTATTTGGATCGACACAACTCAAGTTCCTCTCAGGCGCCGTTTCAATGGCCCTCGGCGGCGTCTCTCGGCTGGTGACTCTACGTGAATCCGACGAACTTCTTCTTCTTTCATCTCTAGATATCTGCCTGGCTGGCGGTGGGGATCTAGAGGAATTCAAGGCTTCTTGTAGCAGGCGGTAATGCCTTCCGCGGCATCCATTCTCTCCGCAGTTCTAGTCTCCAAGGCAGGATCTGGCCATGTGACCGCCACGCAAACACGAGAAACATAACTGGTGCTCCTTCACATACCTCCACCCCGTCGGTGGGAATACTCGGTTGAAATCTTTACGGTATATAACTCCATGCTGTCCATTACATATTGGACACCTTCTCCAATCATCATCCTGTTTGTCGGCGCTTACATGTAGTACTCGACGTTTGGGTTCCTTTACCTCGACTACAGATATTGTGCAAATGACATTGGGGAGTTCGTTCAGCCACCTACTGAAATGGACGATCGTCGGGTAAGTATTCAGTGTTGCACAGAATCTGGCCCATTCCACTCTTCTGGTTGTTGGCAGTTTGGTGACCAGTTCCTCGATCAACGTTGGATTTCCTAGGTATTGTTCCCCGTTCGGGATCGATTGTAGGTATGCGGTGAGATTGCTCACGCACGTAGCAAACGGTATGATACGTGTCAACTGGAGCTTCTGAATAGGTTGTACTTCGCAAGCGCTTTGAAGTTGGCTCCGAATAAGCTGCTCCGGTCGTCCATATCAAAAGCGCAGTTGGTCAATCACCACATTTACCGTCCTTGGATGGATGAGCAACGATTTTACTGTATCTCTTGCTTCTCCTTTCAAGGCCTTTATCAATCTTAGAATGTTCTCCAAATCTGTGCAGCCGTATGCTGCCGTTGTTTCCTTATACGCATGGAAAAATATGGGCCAGTCTTTAGGAAGATCCGGCAGTTTACGTGTCGTCCTCATCATCAGCGTAGTGGCTCCGCAAACAATCGTGGATGGCGTCGGTGCCATCAAAGTTTCCCTCGGGCTCATGTGCAACGGAGCGCACCCTGGCGTTGCTTGCTCCATGTAGTTTGGTCTTGCATGACTCATAGTCACATAACAGCTTGATGATGGTTGTGCCATTCCATTTATGTGCGTAGATGATGCTCGCAAATATGTCGGTAAACTCCCGGTCATGTGTGTTGACATAACCTCCTTATTTTGCAGTGCATTGCTGCCCGATGGCGGCTGTACACTTTCGCTCACTGCCGTTGCCATGCTTCTTTGCAACGGTTGATTCTCGTTTTCACATAACGGGAAGTTTCCAGCCAAAGATGGCGGCAGCGTGCTAGTTGCACTGCTCACTCCAATGTTTTCACGTTCAACGGTATCGTTTGCGGTACTTACTCGCAATTGGTTCATCGTTGAATTCCGAATTTCTTTCTCCAATGCTGCGATCCTCTGTAGAAGACTCGCGACTTGGTGGTCGTCTGTTCCATATCATGTAGTCTAGGACCTCTTCTGGGTGAGTGTTGGGTTGGCATTCTCAACTTTCCCCAGGAATCTCACAACTCTCTAGCTGGGTTGGTGCGATGTAGTCGCTACTACAGTTTCGACCGCTGCAACATTCTCATTCTCCAGCGCTAATTGTTCTTGCAGACTTTAGGTTCACAGTAGCGGCAAATAACCGAAATGTGGCTCTGTGGTCTGCGAATGCAAGAAGGTAGGCTCTAACCTCACAAGGACGGCGAATGAACGAAACGCTGCGTCATGGTATCAAATGAAGAACAAACGGTTCCGATCTCACAATTACGGCGAATAAGCGAAACGCCGCATCGTGGTATGCGAATAAAAGAATAAAACGTTTGTCGTTGATGGAGGGAAGTTGCTTGGAACCCTCGTTCCACTTATACACGATATTTGATGATAGGATGAAGATGAGGATTTTATTCTGTTGAAAAATAGTTGAAGTATATTCTTATTTTTTTATAACAGTAGTTAACGAGTGCCCCTCGCACATTGTACATAATCAAAAGCAAAATGTTAGCCAGCAACTTAAGCAGTTGCCGTTTCAGCGAAAGTTCAGTTCAGCGACGGTCAACCGACGCTAACCGGATATCTTGCACATGCTGCAAGACCAGCATTATCACTCTGCTCCGGCAACAAGCCGTTAACACTTTGAAATTATTATTTCTGCGTTGCTGTGTCACAAGCCCAATGATTTGAGAGACAAGTAATCTCTCCAACATAATCATCATAAATAACGGAACCTTACGGAACCTTTGCTCCCACACCAACAGCTGCAGCTCTGGTGATCATCTACAGCAACGTGGAACACGACAACTATTTAATTTATTTACATACATTCAAATAGATAACCTGGCAGCCCAGTAGATGTAACCAACAACAATATTATTTGGAAATAGCATCCGCAAGGAAGTCGCAGCATTAAAGCATGAGTGAAGAAGAGCAGTACAGAAGCAAAACATCGAAGATAAGTGCATTATAAGATCATCATTAGATACAAAGAAGTCGATAAGCATCTTATTTGTCGTCAAATCCAACCCGATTTACAAAATATTGGATCAAATATTAAAGCAAATATTAAACAAATGTATCTGAAAAATTGTGCTTTATTTAAATATACATGTATGAAAAAGTCATCGAATTAATAATTAAATTAAATCTTTTATAAGTAAAACATCTGTTTTTGTTGGTTATTAGTATTAGCTTGATGGAACCTGAGCAAAAGGTACCTTTATTCATTATATAATAAATTATTTCAGGTTTAGTCTTCAATTCGTATGGAAGCGACATCAAAGTTTGTAGTTGGACTCGTGGTTGCATTGGACGTATTTCTATAATCTTGGACTACCAACGCATCGCCAAAAACCGGTTTAAAAAATAGAACAAAACGTGCGTATCGGCGTGCTGAATTCTAAAAAAAAAAAAAAATTAAACAATATATACATGAGAAATAAAAAAGTCGATTTTTGACCGTTTAAAATTCAATAATCTTGTCGATGGAATCTATGTATAAAACCCAAAAGTAACTGGAATTACTGTGTGGTGTGAAGGGAAAGTGGGTGTTTTACCACATGTCACGGCTCCTACGTCAGTGAACAAAGTTGCGTCGATGTGAGTGCATGACCTGGGACATTTATATTGTAGTAGAAAAGCAATTTACATTTCGGCGAAAATGTAATGCCTTGTAAATTCAGCATAAAGACATTGATCATTAGTTTCTTCAATTGCAGCGATGTTATGCACGCGGAGTTCGTTCCTCTTTGTCAACCAGAAGTTATTCCTTTTTTTAGACCCCGTACTCTAAAAAAGAGTATAGGGGTCTATTAGGTTTGTCAGAAGCGAAATGTGCGTAACAGGCAGAAGGAGGCGTGGCCGACCCCATAAATTATATGTATTCTTGAACAGAATCAACAGCCGAGTCGATATAGCGATGTCCGCCTGTCTGTCTGTCTGTCCGCTGTCCGGATGAACACCTGGATCTTCTAAACTATAAGAGCTAGAGACACCAAATTGCCACGCCGCCTTCCGCTCCCGCAAATTGTGAAAAACGACATAACTTGGAAACGACTACAGCTATAAGGATCAAATTCACACAGTACGTGAGTGGTGCTGTAGTAACTATCCTCACCAAATTTGATCGGATCGGGCAACTATAGCCTATAACTCTCATGGGACAAATCGGTTAAAAATTGCTCATATGTACAGAAAACATCGCATTCGAAAGAGAACGGGGTTTTTTACGGTCGGCTCGCTCGACTGTAGCCTTTCCTAGTTGTTTTTTTTATAAATGTATATTTAAAAGTATAAATAACTCTGCTACCTCTTTTCCTATGTTTGAATGTAAAATGTGCACTACTATTAGTACGGGGTCTTGTACAGTCGGCTCGCTCGACTATAGCCTTTCCTACTTGTTTCTTTTTTGAAGCGTTTGACAAAAATAAAATTGCGTCTAGCTACGCCCAAAGTGGAGGCATTTTCTGAAATGTGCCAAAAGGCAAAAACTTTTATCGAAAAGAATCAACTTAAAATTTGAGTTTTGGGCAAACTAATCGATTAATTTTAAATTTGTTATATATGTCGGGCAAGTTTGACTTATTATAGTGAACTAAGCCCCTAAGTGGCGGAAGTATAGTATCGTAAGTTGGGAATTTGGTATCGACTAGTGTAAAATTAACTTAATACAACTTGGGTTTCATAAAGCGGTGGTTTAAGGAATTGGACGATCCCAACCTAACAAAAACAACATCACTTGTACGCCCTATTCTTGAATATGGATCGTGTGTATGGTCTCCCCAATACTTGATACATCAAGACAGAATAGAAGATGTACAGAAACAATTTCTTCTATTTGCTCTTAGGCGCCTTACCTGGAATACTAATATTCGATTACCTTCGTATCGTAGTAGACGTTTGTTAATTAGCCTCCCTTCTCTTTCGGATAGCAAAACTATACTTGGTGTAATTTTCTTGGTGAAATAGGGGGTCGTAAATTTTATATTATTTATTTATTTTATTTATTTATTTATTAACGCAGACTAAGATCAATCGCGAGTATTAACCAAAAATAAGTTTATAAATGTAATTAAAATTAATATTAATAATTTTTAGATGGTAAAAATTTATTTTAACTGAAAAGGTAAATTAATTGAAAGATAAATTAATTAATAGTTAATAGTAAATCTGGGGATAAAAAGTACTGAAATTGATCCAACATTTGTTGCGAGGATTGGGAAAAACCCAGAAAAACCCAATCAGATCAATAAAAATGTGTGCCAAAACTAACACGAAAGATCTCTGATTTAAAGGGACGCATGAATGGAAGGGATTCCAAACATACTGCCCATGGAAATCAGGGATTTAGCGGAGTTGGCTAAAAAGTGAAGCTTTAAGTTGGAAAAGAGAGAGAGATGTATCAATTATTCTATAGTATTGATTATAATTAGCGCATAGAACCCGAAAACGATTGTGCAAAGCGTAGTCAGTGGTGCATGTAGGAAGAAATAAAGGGATGAAGTACCTGGTTGCCCTGGTTGGAATGTTAAAATTAAGGCGTTCTAAGAGGGATGGGGAGCAGATATCGCCAATTATAAGTTTATGAAGAAAAATAACTCCAAGAACTTTCCTGCGATTAATAAGGGACGGAAGATCGAGGAGTAAGAGCCTGTTGGTGTAGGATGGAAGACGAAGGTTAGGGTCCCAATTAAGTCCGCGAAGTGCAAAAAGTAAAAACTGCTTTTGCACAGACTCAATTAAATCTTGAGTATGAGCATGTTGAGGAGACCAGACACATGAACAATATTCTAGAATGGGTCGGACAAGGGATGTATAAAGAAGTTTAGTGACGAAGGGATCATTAAATTCCAGCGTTTAATAAATCCAAGAGTGCCCTTGGCTTTATTAACAATTGTGGAGATATGATGTGTGAAACTTAATTTATTATCAAAAAGAACACCAAGATCTTCAACTAAAAGTATGCGTTTTAAGGGTACATTGTCGATATAATAATTGGCTATGTAAGGAGTAACCCTGTTAAAAGTCATAAACAGGCATTTAGAGAAATTGAGGTGCAAGTGATTGGTTATGCACCAGTTGTGCATTGTGTTTAAATCATCTTGTAATAACGCATGATCCGAAGGGTTCTTATAAGATAATAATAATTTCACATCATCTGCATACATTAGTATGCGACAATGGGATATCGAACAGGGAAGGTCGTTTATAAAAGGTTAAAGAGTAAAGGTCCTAGGTGACTACCCTGGGGAACTCCAGAAGTAACAAAAACAGATTTAGAGATGGCTGATCTAAGCATAACCCTTTGGGTTCTACCTGTTAGATATGAAGATATCCATAGAAGAGTGGAAGGTGGGAAGCCTAAAATGCTAAGTTTTTGTAAAAGGACGTTATGATTCACAGAGTCAAATGCTTTACTAAAGTCAGTATAGATGACATCAGTTTGCATTCTATTAAGGAATGCCTCATTTATTAAAGAAGTAAATTCCAATAGATTGGTCGAGGTCGACCGACTCTTAACGAATCCGTGTTGGGCAGGGGAGATAATTGACTTGCAGAGATGTTGCAAACTCAAAGTAATTATCTTTTCGAAGAGCTTAGGGATTGCGGATAACTTCGCAATTCCCCTGTAGTTGGATATATCCGACTTACATCCTTTTTATGCAGTGGGATAATGTAAGATTCTTTCCATAAATTAGGAAAAACAGAGGATTCTAAAGAAAGTTTAAAAAGAATTAGGAGAGGTTTTATTATGGAAAAACAGCACTCCTTGAGCACACAACTTGGAATGCTGTCAGGCCCAGGAGAGAAGGAAGACTTTAGGGTGTTTATTGAGGAAAGCATGCAACTATCAGTAATGTGAGGTAAGAAAACAGAGTTAGTGGATGGGAGATTATAGGGGTAAGAGAAGTTAGTAGGCAAACTGGAGGTGTATGTTGATTGAAAAAAGGTAGCAAAGAGATCGGAAGCAGCCGAATCATCGATTACTTTACAGGAATTGAAAAAGAAGGAATTGGGTAAGATACTAGATTTACGTTTAGAATTTACAAAATTAAAGAATTGTTTAGGATCACGCGCAAATTGATTCTTGCAGCGAACGAGATAACTTTCATAGCATTGAGAATTGAGAAGGGTAAAGGCAGCTTTTAATTTAGAATAATTTAAAAAGTCTAAGATAGAACCTGTCTGCTTAAACTTTTTAAGGTGGTTTACGTGAAACGGACTTTACAACACAGAATGGAATGCAGACATCAAAGATTGAGTTTAAAATGTTATAAAAATACTCGACAGCTATGTTAATATCATTCGTGCTGTATAGTATAGACCAGTCAGTAGCAAGAATCAGTTGATTTAGCAATGAATAATATATAATATAATGAAAGGTACAATATCCAAGCAGTACAAGATTGTTTTTGTTTTTTGACACACCCACTTTAGGACGATCTATCTTCATATAAAGCTAAATTTAGAGGTAAAACTAAAATGTTTTAGCATAGAAAACTTTTGTAAGCTATGCTATTTGAACCTAATTAACACGGGAAGTACATGTCTAGGAGATAGATTTACTGAGCAGGTTTTGTACAAATCGGACAACTATATATTATAGCTCAATAGGGCCGATCGGTCAAAAATACGCTCCAAACATGAATTTGTATGAAAATGTTCTGTGATTGCCAAGCTATCTTATCCATCGCCATTGCTAATAGCATATTGAAACTAAGTAACGGGTATCCTAAAGTCACAAGACGACTATAGCATTCTTTCTTGTTTTTATACCCGTTACTCGTAGAGTAAAAGGGTATATTGTAATCGTTGGAATGTATGTAACAGGGAGAAGGAGGCGTGGCAGACCCTATAAAGTAAATATATACTTGATCAGCATCAATAGCCGATTCGATATAGCCATGTCCGTCTGAGTGAACAAAAGGATCTCAGATCTAAGAGCTAGAAAGATGAAAGGGATCGCAAACGAAAGGTACAATACCCAAGCAGCACAAGTTTGTTTTTGTTTCTGATCGGTCAAAAATACGCTCCAAATATGAATTTGTATGAAAATGTTCTGTGTTTGCCAAGCTATCTTATCCATCTCCATTGCTAATAGCATATTGAAACTAAGTAACGGGTATCCTAAAGTCACAAGACGACTATAGCATTCTTTCTTGTTTTTATACCCGTTACTCGTAGAGTAAAAGGGTATATTGTAATCGTTGGAATGTATGTAACAGGGAGAAGGAGGCGTGGCAGACCCTATAAAGTAAATATATACTTGATCAGCATCAATAGCCGATTCGATATAGCCATGTCCGTCTGAATGAACAAAAGGATCTCAGATCTAAGAGCTAGAAAGATGAAAGGGATCGCAAACGAAAGGTACAATACCCAAGCAGCACAAGTTTGTTTTTGTTTCTGACACGCCCACTTTAGGGCGTTCTATCTTCATAAAAAGGTAAATGTACAGGTAAAACTGAAATGTTTTAGTATAGAAAACTTTGTTGTTAGCGAGGCTATCCGAACCAAATTTGATAGTTCATGTCGAGAAACTACATGTACTGAACAAGTTTGATTCAAATCGGACAACTATATCGTATAGCTCACATAGGACCGATCGGTGAAAAATACGCTCCAAATATGATTTAGTATGAAAAACTTTTGAGTTGAAGAAGCTATGTTAATCAAACTCACACAGAATACATTCTCCAAAAATATAAATGTTCTGACAAAGTTTCATTCACATCGGGCCACTATTTCGTATAGCTCCCATAGTAACAATAAATGAATTTGTATGAATATGTTCTGTGTTAACCAAGCTATCTTATTCATCACCTAAACGATTGCACTAATATTATAATCATATCCTATTGTTAAAAACATATTGAATGTAAGTTACGGGTATCCTATAGTCGCGAGGCGACTTGTACCTCTAGTCATCTCTGAAATCTGTTTGTTCATACGAAAAGATGAGCATGGTTATATCGACTCGGCTTGTGACGTTGATCAGAAATATACATATATTTTATGGAGTCTGGCACGCCTTTTTCTGTCAGTTAAATACTTTTGCACAAACCGAATATACTCTTGCAGAAAAATTCCTCTTCAATCACCCTAATATGACAAATGTCAGCGGATGTATTAATCGAGTTTTCAGAACACCACCAAAATATCCATAATAATATTTAATAAGTTGAAGGCAAAGCTCAGTCGCTACCTTTTGGGCCTTCTTCAGTAGAAGTCGCATCGGTCACAGCCTGGCAGCAACACATACTATCAAGCTGTATTAAAACTAACGACTCGCGAAACTCATCAAAATCTGTGCCGTTGCCCTTCACTTAACCACACACGGCTCAGGGACTTGAAAGCCACTGTTCTCCTCAACTAAATAGAAATCTAAAAGGACGCGCGGGAAGATACTTGCTTAGCGCTCGTTTATTCTAAGCAAGTAAATTTGTAATTTAGGAATTTTACATATTCCTGTATATTATATATAGGCTATAGCTGTCCGGTTCGATCAAAGTTGCTAAAGATATTAATTATGGCACCATACCTATAATATGTGAGTTTGGCATTTGTGCTCAAGTAGTTTTTAAGTTATGGTGATGCTATAACACTTTTTTACAATCGTGGAGGCACTAAAAATTTTAAATAAACTTTATCTGTGTACACCATCAACGGACTATCATTCCTAATTTTGTTGCTCTTGTAGTTTAAAAGCTCAAGATGCTCAAAAGGACAGACTGACATTGCTTTCCGACCCCATAAAGTATATATATTCTTGATCAGCATCAATAGCCGAGTCGATATAGCCATGTCCGTCTGTTCGTCTGTCCGTCCGTATGAACAAACAGATTTCAGAGATGGTAAGAGCTACAAGTTCAAGCTTGGTTTCAATCGATCACATATTTAGTCAGTCAATTCAGGAATGTTTTTTTTTTCTATGACACGCCCCATTCGCCCATAATGAGCAAAAAATTAGACACAACTCAAAAAAAACCAGTAATTTCGGAGAATATCTCAGTAACTATGGCACTCATGCAATTTTGGTACGGAAGTTCATAGCGACAGCATAAATGCAATGACACGCCCCCGTTTGCCGCAGGAAATAAAATAATTTTCAAACTTTCATACGTAATAATTGTAATTTATAATTCTTGTGGAGACTAACTAAATCAAAGTTTCTTGAATGGTGCATAAAATTCGTACTTTAAACGAGATAACTAGAAGCTTTACAATATTGATAATTGAAGGCAATATCAATGAATGCGTGCAAGCGAGACAAAAACATAAAATCACATATTCGAACTTTGAACGTTTCCGCTGCCTGTGTGGCGGCACCGCTGCCCGCAGACGCTGGCCGCGCCGAATACACACATGCATACATAGTGCTAGTGGATCCATATTTAACAAACCCATGCTAAAAGGGTGAAATCATAGATCTACAGAAAAGTTTTGGTGAAAGCAGATAACATAGAAACACTAACATCTATGGTTTCAAACATTGGATTTGTTTCTTTATTTTTGAAGACGAATAATGTAAGATGATTTCCAAACATCGACGACAATAAATACACCCACACGGGATATACGATCTTTTCTATAGATAAAACATTTTAAGATAGAATTTTTGAGTTTCGAATATTGGGCCTTAACCATGTTTTAGAAAAGGACACGACATGAAATTGAAAAGTCAGGCATTTAGATAGATATTACTTAGCTGACTACAAAGACCTCTTACATTTTTTAGGCAAATTATGGGGGGAAGTTAGTTTTTGGAGGCAATGAAACCGAAGTCAGATTTCTTTTCTTCGCTGTATACCGCTTTATTATTAAGTGGTCCGGCCAAAATTCTTCACAGCAGATTGTGCTCAAATATTTGGCAGGAACACTTACTTTAAATGGGGAAATTTTCCGATGATATGAATATTGTCATTTTTTAGTGTAATATTGGTTCCTGATTTAGCTTGAATAAAGGTCTTGACATCATGGTATGGTGTCTAGGTCAAGCCTGTAAACAAATATTTGCTGCTTTGGTGGAGCTCCTACTAGAGTGATGACTAACTAATTGATTGCCAACTGCAACAGTGTTGAAAACTAGCTATTTAGAAAATATTATCACGTGGTTTGTAGGGACAACTTCGTGGTTAAAATAAAGTCATAAACCCTACTAACATCGAGTATGTAAAAGCTTCACATGTCCATTTTAAACCTGTTTTGGATTAAATCAGATCAATTATTCGGACGTTAAGGCCTGGACACTTTTCATGTAAAACTTTTTCAGAGAGCCAGCAGCAAACTGAACCCACATTGTCGGTGATCCTGTCAATTGAAGTTATAACAAACGAGCATTTCGGAGTTCATTGAGTATGATAAAATTACCAAATTAATTTCATAGCGACAAACAAGCGCAGAAATAAGCAAACAGAATGATTGGCTGCGGAATTGATATTTCCTTTGAACACAAATTATTTCAAATTTGCATTATAGTTTACTAAAACAGTGTGTTTCAAAACAATCAATGTATCCCACAATTCTGCAAAGCGATTAAGCCAGAAAACAAATTTGAGTGTTTGAACGAGAAAAACTGGAATAGATATAACAGCGACATGTCTGTCAGCGAAAACGAATCGAAATCGATAAATAATAATTAATAAAAATAAATAAAAATATATAAATTAAAATAAACAATAGATGCAAATAAATAATACACAAATAAACAATACATAAAAAAAAAAAATAAATATCGGAAAATAAAACAAACGGCTCATTGAGTTTATTGTTTAATTTTTGTTCTAATATAAAGGATAAAGAAAGGCGAGAAAAATAGAACTGCACCAAGTTAAAAAAAACGGAGATATACTGAAAGTGACGTATTTACTTAACAATTAAACCTAAAATAAAGCTCGACGAATGAGAGGGGCAACCAAAGTGGAATATTAGTAAAGATTATTAGAAGCAACCCGTTGGAACCCATTTGGGTATATCAATTTTATTTCAAATTGGTGCATCGAATCCTACCGCCCCGCAAATTCTAAAGAATATTTTTCATAACTTCATTATTACAGCTATCGTGAAAATTTACACATTATGTGTATGGTACCATAATAACTATTCCTACCAAGTTTAGTCAGGATCGGAAATTATAGCCTATACCTTCTTTAGGAAAAATCGGTTGAAAATAGCATGTATCGAAAAACTCGCGCTCGAGGCTGTATAGGGACTTTTGCAGTCGGCTCACTCGACTGTTGCCTTTCTTATTCGCTTACCAATCGAAATTGCTCGTTCTCAACGGAGACCATCGCGAACGGTTCACGATAGAACCAGGTGAGCGATGACACAAGAGTTTGGCCTGGAGAGGAAAGGCCTTGTAGAGGAATTGAGAAAGCGAATTTCCTCGTTAATTTAGCTTCCAATATTAAACCAAATTTCCTTGCTATTGGCTTTGCCCTTCACATGTGAATTCGGGCGCCCGCGATTTACACACATGCAGAGAGAGCGCGGGTTCAGAGGAAGTAACTGACCAGGTGAATGAGGTATACCGGCCAGGACAATGGTTCGGCACAAACTAGACAACGAGGCCCCGCCAGCAACTCGACCTCTGCGGATGAGTCCAGCGGTAGCGGCGTCCCAACACGCTGGGGTTCCGCCTCTACTAGGCTCGCTTTGTTGCGTCTCGGGTCGCAGCTGCGGGCCTCTTTCGGGAAGTGATGGGGGACCACAGGCAACCAGTCAGGTGACAGCAGCACTTCCGGCTACGGCTCAGTCGGCGTCGCCGCCGGAAAGAGTCTCCGCGAATCTGAGGTTGTTTTCTGGCTTGTCTGCGACAGGCAAGAGAAAAACAGCAGCGAGCAAGAGAAGTTGGGAAACGATCTGAAGCGCCCTTTAGGGGGCCGCGTTCAAACTCCAGCTCCGGACATTGATCACAACACTGTAGAAGTGGCAGGCAAGATCGTGCCAAAGTGGCGCTTTTTACAAGCGAAGGTAAGAAGGTGGAAGGTCAGAGGCGAGCCGCATCGAGTAGAGGCCGGGAACTGTTTGCGGATGGATCGTCGTTGGAACTGAAGAGCGCCCTCAGACTCATTATCCTAGTGGTGAAAGCGGTAAAAACGTTGGTTTTCCTCATGCCCACAATGCTCGACAACGTCATGCATGGGATTGATTTCATGTGCATGGGCACCATGATCTGCTACGTCAAGGCCGATCTAGAGCCGGAGGTGAAGGAGTTCTTGGAGAAGGAACTATCATTGTTCATGGGGCTGTCGGGCGTCTTGCCAGTGACGGGATGAGGGACGATAGGGGACATGCCGCTGAAGCGGATAGTTATACTATTTTAACTATCATCAAGTCCTGGTTTGATATGAATCTGGCGTGCCGTAAACTTCGGTAAATTCGGTCACGATGGCTCTACTAGTTTCCAAGTCATAAGTTAAATAAATTAAAGTTAATGGACACCTGAACCAAAATTCATAAGTACACACCAAACAAAAAAATTTGGGTGGTTGGTGGATAAAAAGGGTACTCTTCTTGTAAATTTACACACTTTTCTTTAAAAATTTGTATGAAACCCGAATATTAAAGTAACGCTAATTTTGGAGGTTTTCCCTTTTAATTAATTATAAATAATTAAATGTTATATTTAATAACATTATGAGCATAAATGGAAAGGTGACATTCTAAGCTATAACATAAAATTTAAAAATTTTGATTATGCCTAGATTTGTAAGTTTTATCGATGCTTAAAGTTGAAAAAAAAAAAACCGAATATTAATGTGATATACTGTATGTACATTCATATGTGCAAACATACATATAATTCATACAAATATGTATTTGCAATTAGACAAAAAAATGTATTTTTAATTATGCTTGATTTTTTTTTTTTTTTTTTTCAACGTGCTTTAATGGAAGTACTATCCATTGTGATACCTGGATACCGAGTGTATTTAATCAGAAATAAAAGGAGAGAGTAATTTACAGTCGGACGTGCTCGACTCTTTTTTTCTTGTTTTTATTGGCATTTTATGATATTTAAATATATTTACCATTATTAAGTTACTAAGTGCTTTTGAAACTTGAGTGACCGTTCTAAATGTTTTGGTGAACAGCTCGTCTGGAAGTTCAAGTGACACGTTACTTCGATCCAATTCCGGCGTGTCTTTTAGATTTTTGTACTCAGCGGAAGCTCTCTTATTTGTCTAGAGAAGTATAGATAAACGCGAGAAATTAGAAAATAAATTAGTTATAAGATCATCACAAAATAGATTTTATTGAGAAACAGTAATGGTTATAAAAAGCATGTTCTAAATTATCTTTAAGTTGAATATTAATTTTGCTGTTATTTTATTTCACAGAGAAAAAGATAAGTATTCATATAGCTTGTAATAACATTTGTGATATTTGTATGCATATTCTTCAAGATTTTCGTATACAACGCAGGTTTTGCTCTGAACTGTACAAGTCCATTCCGAAGTCGAAAAAATTAGAATCATATCCATCAATAAATAGCATTTATATGCTTAATCCTTAACGTTTCTATTCTAATACTCAGTTAAAGAAATTTGAATTAGTTTGAATAATAAGCTACTGCAGTACCTATGATCTTAATAGAATAATTGGCGGTACCGTTCATTGTTGGGAAAAGCTTTATATCGACTTACTGTTTTTGGTAAACAATTAAATTATTTTTCATATATATAATAAATCATCATATTGTCGTAGGTTTTAGACGTATAAATGTCTATATTTACATATAATGAATACAATAAGAATTTTAATATTAAAATTAACCACTTATATAACAAACATTGAAAACAACAAAATCGTAGTCATCAGAAAACAACAGATATACGAGATTTTAACATCTGATAGTGAGCTTAATAGCCTGCTTCATCCGAGTCCGGCACTGGAGTGGTAGCACCTGCAATGCTGCCATTTAGACCACCAGAAGAACCCTGAAGTATAGGTCCCGAGAAGCTTAAAAACTTGGACACCACATTTCCCAGGCCGGCATTGGCATTTCCATTACTCGAAGAAGATCCACTGAAAGCAGTAATAGTGGTAAGTACACCCGTGGTCAGGTCATTAGCAATATTGCCAATCGAGCGTATCTTTGGAGAAACTACTGCAGTAATTAGAGTCTGAAAGTCCTTAACTGGTACAGGTGTTTTAATATCCCATTGCTTATTTTTCTCAATATTAGATTGATCAAGTTGTTCAATCACGCGTATCTTTGTATCCAAAAAGTTGTCGATCTTCTGCAATGAATATATGTACATATATATGAATGTGTGATTACATTAAGTTACTAATACTGTGAGGTTATATTGTGTATCTACTTACTCCAAACACAAATCCGAGAACTGCATTTTTTGTCTCAAATGTTGAATCGGGCAACTTTCTCCTCTTGCGTTCAAGATCGGCACTTAAAAAAACGTCCTAAAATAAAAAATACAAGTGTCACGTTGACATCGAATAGGTGAGAATCTTCAAATTTTAGATTCTGTACTATTAAACAGTTTACTTTGCGGGTCCCTATGATATCTAGTCTCAGTTATAAATTTTAGATTATTGACCAGTACCCGAAAAGTTATTCAGGCTTGCCAGAAATAAAATGTGTGCACACGCATAAGGCGTTGCCGTCCTTATTTGAGGACCTTAAAGCTTTCGAAGGCTGCAACAACCAATTTATAATTAATAATTTGCCTATGCATCACGTAAACTAAGTTCAGCAATGATTTTTGACAAGCTAACTACCGCCTCTTCACAATTAAACTTGATGTTAGGTATGATCATTAAGGCCGTATTCGATTTTGCTCGGGGGCTAAAACGCGACAGGGTCAGTGGTTTTTTGCTCAAAATGAGGTAAATTAACTGGTTGTCGAATTGCATTCGTGGTATTGGGCAAAAACTCGAGAATTACCATGACATTGTGCGTTAAAAAGTTATCGCGTTATCAATTTTAATAATTTTAATTAATCGAGAACTCGCTTAGATGTACATAGGTGTGCTGAACTCGACATATCTTTCAGTATACAATAAGAAATGATATCAAAGTTTGGATTTAATTTTTAATTGTAGCTATATGATATAGTAGTTCGATTTGAATGAAATTTTCATAGTAAGCATTTCAACCGATTGTTCCTATATGGTATATTCGTCCGATCCGGATGAAATTTCGACAGCAGATGGAAAATGATAATGATCTGGCCGATTCTAACATACGAGCTGCGTGCAGAGAGGATGTACATCTGTACCAAGTTTTGTCAAGATAACTTTAAAACTATGAGACTAGTTCCCATAGAAACAAACGGACAGAGAGACAGACGGAAGCGGCTAATTTGTTAATTTGTTTTCAATCACCAATTATTTCTATGGTAGTTATATGATATAGAAGTCCGATTTATATGAAATTTGGTCAACAGATGAGACAATAGACACCGAAAATTTTCATACTAAGCATTTCAATCGATTGTACCGATGGGAGCTATATGTTTTAGTAGATTAGATGAAATTCGGTCAACAGTCGAAGAACGATTAGACATGCATATGGCGTGAATTTGGTTGGAATCGGTCAATAGACACCGAATATGTTCATACATTTGCATTCATTTCGACCGATTGTTACTATGGGAGCTATATGATATAGTGGTCCGATCTGTCCAAATGATCTGCGTGCAGAGAGAATACACATCTGTACCAAGTTTCATTAAGAATAAGATTAAAACTGAGAGACTAACATTTGAAAAAGATTGGCCCATAACTTTTCGTGACTAAAGATTTCAAAATATAGTTTCGGGATAATCGTGATTAACTGCGAAGCATCAGGAGAAAATGGTCTAATGGGTGGAACTTCCAGGAGCTCTATCTGATTTCACTACCTCTATCTAATTTAACTCGGATCGGTCTAATATGTTGAGAAAACATTTAAAAGATATTGCATTATCAATTAAGCAAATATAAACAAAAGAGAATGCAATAGTCGCCTTGCAAATTTAGGAGACCCGTTATAAAGTTAAATACGTTATGTACATAATAATATTAGTGCACTCGTTTAGATGGATGGATAACATACCTTGGTAAAGACAGAAATTTTTCATACATATTTATCTTGAGAGCATATTATCGACCGATTATTCCTATGGAAGGTATACGATATATAAGTCCGATTTGGATCAAACATGGACAAAATATATATACAATCTAATCATTCGTATTATGTGCGAGCTTAACTAATATATCTTGATAAACAGTAAAGTTGTTCATTCTAATTCATATTTGGAGCGTATTTTTCAATGATTGTCCCTACGATATAGTGATCAGTTTTGTATGAAACTTGATTATTATTGACTGTATTTTTATCAGTATGTCAGTATGATTATTTTATTGCCAAATATTATGTCATTTTGATTTATTTTTCACGTTAATTCACGTTAATATTTATGGTATACTTTTCTGAATTCCTTTTGTGATGCCGATCAAGAAGGGATAACAAAAAAAAAAAACATTTTTCTTTTCGAGTAAAGGGTAAAAAAAATTTTGAATTCTTAATATGTTGAAATCAATTTAGCCCTTCAAGATTTACAGTTTAGTACAGCCGGTGGCTTGGATTTATATCTTTTAATCAGCAATTATGAAAACACATTTCGAAGATTGCAGACCAAACGTTTTTCAGGCGGTTGACCAGATGCACGGATTTGGGTGAATATTTGTGGAGGGGTAGCTTAGAACCAGGAACCTTTTTTTATCCCATGCGACCGCGTTTCTGTAGTACTTATAACAATGAATATTAGATTCATTCATTCAAACATATTTGTAACTTTTTTTTTAATGCTATTAGCTACAAATCTACCAAATCTATAGCAGCCTTACTATATATTATATTTTACTTCAGTGTTTTTTTTATTTCACCTTTTTGTCATCGACTGGCTGGCAAAATCTTTTAGCCAACCTACAGAATCAACTCGGTCTGGAATGTCAGCCCAAACGTCGGTGGAAGAAGTGGCTGCTACCACCGGCGGGCACGGGGGCGAGCGATCCCCTCTGCGTCGCTAGTGGTCACACCTTGGCGGGAGCAGACCAGGTCTGTTGTCCTATGACTGCCAACAGACATAAGCTGACAAGCTCAGGTACCATAGTCCACGAAGACTCGGACCTTGAGACCGTTGCGCCCCAAAGACCCAAGAGGAAAACCTGTTGCGCTCTCCGGTGAAAGGCTCCAGCTCCCTGCGTAGGAAAGGGTCTAAATGCACCAGGCAAAGATTAATAATAGACGGCGCTAAAATTCTAGAGTCGGCTCCATGGCAAAGTGAGTCTGTCTGAAGAGGACAAGGATAAGCTGACCTACACTGAGGAAAGGATTGGAAAGGAAAGCCGTCGACATCCCGCTCAGTTGCCGCAGATGCAGGCGACTACGAGCGGATACGGTGCTGATAGTGCTGGACGGCTCAATGGAGCCAAGATCCTGAAATGTAAGGGTGATCCGACACTTAAATGGCTAAGGCTGATGGGGGCAGTCTAGGAAGGAGCTCAGCTGAAGGTAGTGGACAGGGAGAACATCCCATCCAAACCCAAGTCCAAGGTGCTCTTTACGATGGTTGCTCAAGGAGACCAAGCCCTACGGTTGCTCGAACGCCAAAACAAGGATGTTTCATCCATCGACAGGAGGGTGTTGCATGCTGGTACACATGCTGGACATCCTGTGCCCACGGTTCGGGAATATAGCATGGGGTGTTGGTACCTACGTACCTACGTCTGAAAAAACGCCACCCGAAGACAAAAACGCGCACACGCTTGCAACTGGGGAGGTGAAGAAAGATCTCGGTCTCGACTCGCTCCTCGAAGCCACCCAGTCACTGGACATCGCTTGGGACGTGGAGGTAGACGAAGAAGACGGTGACCTGACTGTGATAGTCAACCAGTCTGCAGCAGGTGCAGATACCTCAAAAAGAGGGTTCTGCAGATAAACCTGCATAAAAGCAAGTTGTCGTCGACGGAGTTCCTGTTGGCCTTGGAGCAAGTTCCTGTCGATATGGCCCTAGTCCAGGATCCATGGATTTTATCTGGCAACAAGGAGGTGGGCTAAGGTCTAACAACTACAAACCGTTTCAGATCTCAACTGTAAAGACAAGAAGAACCGCCGTACTTGTAAAAAAGGTCCTATATGCTTATCATAGGCCTAATTACAGCACTGAAGATCTAACTGCAGTCAGGTTTGAGAACGAAGGGGTGCATCATACAGAAGCATCATATTACATGGCGCACGATCGGCCATCCCCACCCGTAGATCTGGTTTACATGACGGAGAAAGCCAACCAACTCATTTTTGGAACAGAAGCCAACGCCCACCATTGACATAAGCACCAGGGGTAAGTCACTTTTAGATTATATCCTAACAACAAACTTAAGTATTGCTAACACGGGGGAAGTACATACGTACTTAGGTCCTGAGTCCTCTAATGTCCTTGATCTAACACTCGTGACAGATGTAGTCATAACTAACCGACGGGTCCTAGACAGACCCTCCTTCTCGGATCACATGTACATTCAATTCGAATGTAACTTTGACAACACCACTAAACAAGACAGATCTAGGAATCTCAGGAATGCCCATTGGACCAAACTCGAGATTCTTGTGTCTACGGAACTAGGAGCTGCCGTATACTGCGAACAACCTATTTTGGTGTTAGCACCAAACACCAGCTTCTAGTTCCGTAGACAATTTGGCCCAATCGGAACCGTCATCTTGGAACCGTTCTTATATACGGTTAGATGACCTTCTTGCCAACTATGGCAGTTTTCCAGTCATTGCGCTCCGACTCTTTTTCTATTTCAGGCGAAGGTCTTCGCTATTGCGGATGTCGCGACTCATCTCGGCATTGACAGTCACTGGGATGAAGAGGCAGACATCCTAGCAAAGGCTGGAGTTGAACTATCCGAAAACAGAACAGAGCATTTGGCCGCATCCCAAAGTGAAATGCATATCGCGTGAATTTGGTTGAAATCGGTCAATAGACATCGAAAATTTTCATACTAAGCATTTCAACCGATTGATCCTATGGAAGCTATACGATATAGTTGTCCAATTTGGATGATGTTTGGTAAGCAGCCGAAGAACGATTGCATATCGCGTGAATTTGGTTGAAATCGGTCAAAATGTTCATACATTTCATTTCATGCATTTTGACCGATTGTTCCTATAGGAGCTATATGATATAGTGGTCCAACCTGTCCGATTTTTACAAATGATCTGCGTGCAGAGAGAATACACATCTGTACCAAGTTTCATAAGGACAGCTTTAAAACTAAGAGACTAGTTCGCATAGAAACAGACTGCCATACAGACGGACATGGCTATATCGACTCGGCTGTTGAAGCTGATCAAGAATATATATACTTTATGTGGTCGGAAACGCCTCCTTCAATACGTTACAAACTTGGCGATCGATTGGACAGGGTTGCATGAGGAAGAAAGTCTGCGACATATACTACAGCTGTCATGATAGTAGACATGAGTTTGATTGCGGTTTCGTCGTAGAAGCCAGGCTGCGGCACCGTGGCTCGCAGTTTACACCGTATAGCGAGAGAATTGCGACGATCCGAACTGATGCCAAAAATCAGCCTCATTTAATCTAAGCCTCATTTGTGCGCACGCCCACGAGCGTATTGCCAATGCTCGTCAAATGACGATTTTAATGCCAAAATCGGACGGGAGGGCATTTTTGGAGCAACCGTTGGGAAGTATAGCCTGCATGAGTCTACCTCGGTCAAAGGGCTTAGACTAATAGGATTTGCTGCTGCGCACAACATGACAGTTCGTAGTACTAAATTTCGTCATCTCGACATCCATCAGATGGATCATGTTGTGATCGATAACGTTCGCGCACGGCTATGTGTTGCGAAAGTCTCTCATCGAGGTATGACAAGGAAGCTTGACATCTGAAAGTTGCAGTCACAACAGCATAAGGATGCCTTCTCCACTCTACTCTCATGCCGACTGGCAGAACTCTCTCCAACGCCTACAAATACTGCTGATATGTGGTCGCACATATCGAACGCCATGACCACTTCTGCTGTGGAAACTCTGGGATTCCAGCGACCTCCGAAAAGGAATCCATGGTATGACCTGGAGTGTCGAGAAGCGACTGCTGCAAAGGACGCCGCCTACAGAAGAACGCTGCAAGTAGGAGCCACTCGAGCGGTAGTAGACACTTATAGGTCGCGGAGACGATATGAGAAGCGCCTTTTCAAGAGGAAGAAGCGGGAGATAGAAAGGCTTGAGTTTGAGAAGATGGAGAGTAGCAGATGCAGGAATGATGCCCGCGACTTCTACCGGAGAGTCAATCGCATGACTCAAGGGTATAAGCCTGGATCGCTTGCCTGCAGGAGTGATGACGGAAACCTTGTCACAGATGCGGATATGGTACTGAGGTTATGGCGGGATCACTTTGAAAGTCTTTTGGCTGGAAACAGTGAAGACGAACCTGACAAAGTTGATCCACTAACCCCAATCAGAGATGATGGTGTTAATGTTCCCATCCCTAGCCATGGGCTACCGGCTGAATTGTTTAAGGCCGGATGCGATGAGTTGGTAGGGTGCATACACCAGCTTATCAGCAGGGTATGGTTAACGGACAGCATGCCCGTTGTTTGGAACCTCAGTATAATCTGCCCCATCCTGAAGAAGGGTGATGCTACAAAGCGCACCAATTATCGTGGCATTAGCGTTCTTTCCGTCGCATACAAGGTTCTCCCGAGCGTAATGTGTGAGAGACTTTAGCCATGTGCTGAAGCATTGATCGAACCGTATCAATGCGGCTTTCGTCCTGGGAGGTCCACAGTCGACCAGATCTTCACACTACGCCAAATCTTGGAGAAAGCGCACGAGAACCAAATCGACACCTACCACCTGTTTGTCGATTTTAAAGCCGCCTTCGATAGCCCACAGCGAGATCGCCTGTACGCTACCATGTCTGAACTTGGTATACCTGCAAAGCTAATACGGCTTTGCAGAATGACATTGAGCAACACCATAAGATCTGTCAAGGTAGGTAGATCCGAAACCTTCAGTACCAAGCGGGGTCTCAGACAGGGCGTCTCGCTATCGTGTTTGCTCTTCAATCTACTGATGGAAAGGAAAGCTGGAGTGCATCGGACGGGCATAATACTGGGCAACAATACGCCGATGATATTGATATTATTGGTCGTACCAAGCGCGATGTTACTGCGGCTTTTGGAGCTATCGAAAATGAATCTGCGAGAGTTTGACTTGCAGTGAACATGGGCAAAACGAAGTTTATGGTGTGCAGTATCAGAAAGAAGCGGCGTCTTGACTCTCACCTCACTGCTCGTGACTATAACTTCGAGTCTTACACAGAATTTGTTTACAATTATAACAAGTATTCTCAATAAATTTGATCCAAATCGGACAACTACAACATATAAAACCATAGCTCGCAAATAACAATTGAGTGTTTTGCGACGTCTTCAAATAAGACTCTTTACTGAGTATATGAAAAAAATACTCGCAAGCAGAGTATCGGTAATCTCTTCGTTTATCTCACACGCGCTCGGACAATAATCGTTTATTTTCGTTTCTTTTTCGTCTCAATTAGACCGCGAGTATTTGCATGAGTGAAATGAAGCAAAACGCCTTTAAGGGAGTGATGCTTATTAAATTGCGATGTGTCAGTAGAACGGGCATTTTCAGCCCTGCATTTCATACTGAGTGAACGTCGGAGTTCAATAGGAGCAGACAATTTAAACTCCCTGTTATTAATTAAGCTAAACAATTAGCCAAAATAAATAAGAAATATTCATTGAATTCATTTATATAGTTTTGTTTTTATTTTTTCTATTTCGTCTAAGTGGCCCTGTCATAATTGCAACTGAACAACGGGGATCCGGGTTCGAATCCAAGGCTAGTGTGTGGATGTGGTTATCGTATAAACCGATGGCCGTAGAAGCTAGTGCTTGTAAAAATTTTAAGGTTGATAGTTTACAATTATATCCTAAACTAAATGAACAAACAAACAAATATTTTTCTATTGTTAATCAAGTATTCGATTGAAGCTAGAAAAAAAAAGAATAATCGAAGAAAAATTAAATATTTTTGACTTATTACTTACATTAAGAAAAATAAACAAAAAAAAAACGCAAAATAAAAATAAAGTAAATATTATTTATTAAGAAAAATCCTTAAAGAGTGTTTGCAAGACTTTTTGAATTGACTTATTCAGTCATTCACTCACTCACTTATTCTCAACACGCGAGCGACAATTATATTACTCCCGAAAAGAGAATCGTTAAAAGAGTTCAACACGAAGAACTCAACAACAACGTTCAAGCCAAGACCGAAGCAAAATAGAAAAAACTCTCTTGCTCAGAGTGGGAGCAAATTTTTTCATTTGTTTCGCTTCTGCTCAGAGATTGAGCGTTAAGAAAAAAAACACTCAATTGTTATTTGCGAGCTATGTATAAAACAAATTGGCAAAATATGTTAAAAATTGTAATTTATGTACACGTGCTTGCAGAATGTTTTTATACTTAAGCCGTCCTAATTGTTAACAGTGGTGTGGTCCAAGTGATAGACATGCATAAGAGATACATGAGGTATGCGGTTCAAACCCCAGCACGGACTGACATTTCTTTTTTTTTTCCTATTACAAAACATTCTTATATGTAAATGCAGATAATCAGAATTATGCGAATGTTAAGTCGTGGTGCATATGGTTTAGAAACCTGTGTATGATACAGCAGGTTCGATTACAGGCTAGCGTAACTTTTTTAAATTTTTATTTAAACTATTTTTATACTCTCTGCAAGAGTATATTGGGTTTGTGCAAAAGTATGTAACAGGCAGGAGGAGGCGTGGCAGACCCCATAAAGTATATATATTCTTGATCAGCATCACAAGCCGAGTCGATATAGCCATGTCCGTCTGTCCGTATGAACAAACAGATTTCATAGATGTAGGAGTTACAAGTTCGAGCTTGGTGTCAATCGATCACATATTTAGTCAGTCAATACAAGAATCTTTTTTTTTTCGATGCCACGCCCCATTCGCCCACAATGAGCAAAAAACTAGACACACCTCGGAAAAACTGGTATTTTCGGCGAATATCTCAGTAACCATGGCACCTAGGATCACCAATTCTGGTGTGGAGGTTCCTAGCGGCATCGCAAATGCATTGGCATTTAAAATTTTGGACTGCCACTCCGCTTTTTCCCACAATACATAAAAATAACTCTAAACTTTCGTTCCGCCTACAGGCATTTGTTCATATAGTACAGCATTGTAATTGTATAATTCGAGTAGAGCCTAATTCGAGTCGATATATCCATGTTCGTCTGTGTACAAGAATCAAGAATCAATACAAGAATTTTTTTTTTTCGATGCCACGCTTCATTCGCCCACAATGAGCAAAAAACTTAATACACCTCGGAAAAAATCCGTGTTTTCGGCGAATATCTCAGTAACCATGGCACCTAGGATCACCAATTCTGGTATGGAAGTTCCTAGTGACAGCGTAAATGCATTGACATTTAAAATTTTGGACTGCCTCGCATATTTTTCCCACAATACATCAAAATAATTCTCAACTTTCGTTTCGTTTTTAGGCATTTGTTCATATAGTACAACATTGTAATTGTATAATTCGAGTGTGTGTGTATTCGCATACAAACAAACATATGTATGTGTGATTCTGCTTAGATTGTTTTTATTTCAACGTGTTTTAATGCAAGTACTACCCATTGTAATATCTGGATACCGATTTTAATAATTTAATAGGGAAAAAAATGCAGAGTATTATACGGTCGTATTATACGGTGTAATAAAAAATGTTATCAGGTCCTCCAGTCACTCTTGGGCATTAGAGAGTTAAAGGGCACTATTTTTTTATTTTTTTCTCTATACCGATTTTAATAACTTAAACTGGAAAAAAATGCAGAGAGTATTATACGGTCGGGCGTGCTCGACTGTACTTTTATATCTTGTTTTTTTTTTTAAATTTATAATTTACAGTATAAATCACTCTGCTGCCTCTTTTTCTATGTTTGTGTGTAAAATGCGCACTACTATGATAATGAGGTCTTGTACAGTCGGCTCGATCGACTGTAGCCTTTCCTACTGGTTTAAATGTAGTTTTTATCATTTGATTATTGTTTTCATTTCGTTTAAGTACGATTTATAATCTTTCAGATTAAATTAATCATATGACTTAATAATCGATTAATAGATTTATTTTGCCATCACGATTGTTAGTCATGGAAGGTCCACACAAAAAAATATGTAACAGTTACACATACGCTTCGTCAAGACTCTTGTAGTGGGCTTTTTTTAAGCGAACTTTTTCATGAAGTTATATTTGATAGAAGACTAACATTTGGATGCCATGTAACTATAGGTGAGATTTATGAACAAGTAACAAAATTGATAATATTGAATATGTATAGTAAGCTTAACAGCAAAGAATTCTATATCTGTAAAAAATATTGAAAATGACAACTTCAGAGGAAAGATAAGCATCAACAAAAAGTACAACACCACCATATATTTTGATAAATTGTTCGGCTGGAACACTTATTTCAAATGATAATATTTTCCTAACATATGAAAACTGGAATTTTTCAGCCGTAATGTTGACTACGTATTTGGCCTGAACAGATATAGTATCAGGAGCTACTCGCGAAATAAAGATCCGGTGTGATATCTAAGCTTCTTTTTACTATCAACCACTACTATATCGTATTTCAAACAACAACTGCTATTGGGGAAATAAAGTTATCATTCCTACTGACTAAACTATTTGGGAATGGGGAAAAAAAATTAGTTTAAGGCGGATCAGAATTTAAAGAGATATGAGGAGGAACTAAAAGTGAATTCGAACCAATTGACAACCCAAAATTGACCAATGTTATCTTCTGAGAGTCATTCAAAAGACTCACACTCTTCAAATCGTTATCAAAACAGGTTAAATTATCAAGCAGGTTGGATTGTTTCAGGTCGATAATACAGCCAGCAGCAAACAAAATCCTCTTTTACCTTTATTCGAACTTGGCAGTTTTTTGATAGCAGTCATACATAATTGTAAAAATTAAAAAAAAAAACAACTACAAAACAAATATACTGTGAAAAAAAAAGAAGCAAGAAGCACAGTACAGTCCGGATCTCCCGACCGTACGATACCTTGTAAGAAGTACGATCTCGAGTTGTGATCCATTTTAAATGTTTATTTAGCAAATGTTAATTAAAACGACAAACTTTTTGCATCCGTTAAAAATCAAATTAATTAGTTCGATTGAAAATTATTTAAAATTGTGAAAATAAGGTCCACAATAGTGGTGTAATAATATCGCAGCAATATCAATATTATCGACATTTTCAAAATTTCTAATATCGATATATCGAAAAACTGGTCACACTTTGTGTTGGCGCTGGCTGGGTAAGTTGCTTATTTATTTAATTATGCAAATAAGTTAAATAATTGCATAGGTTTTATTTTATAAATCAAAAAGTGAGAGTGGACCAATTTGTTAACCGAAAACGTAAGTACAATAGAAATTTAGTAATTGAAAGACATATAATTGTTGCATGTAATTTTAGGCGCAGCGGTGGATGACTCCCGTGATTAAGAGGAGAACAAAAACGCGGGAACTACCAAAAATATAAGGTTTGGATTTTTTTTGATAAGGGGAAGGATGGCACCAGTGCGGTGTGTCGAAAGTGCGAGAAGGTCTGTAAAACAAATGGAAATACCACAAATCTTCAGAACCACCTTAGCCCGCATGCATCCAACGCTGCGCGAGGCGGAAATTCCAGCAAAATCTGGAAGTGTTCTAGCAATAAAATATGTATGTATTCCGGCAACATCTGCCGAAAGTGAGCGAATGTTCAGCAAAGCTGGACTAATCGCCAACTCTAGACGTGCTTCCTTAAAGCCAGGAACAGTCGACAAATTGACCTTTTTAAAGAAAAAAACCAATGGATTTTGGCTTAGTTTATTGTTACTTACGATACTGATCAAACTGCCATGAAGGCAATTATTTTTAATATTATTTATGCTTTTGGAATTTAAATGAATACGATTTTCTTTGATCTTTGACGGGTTTTTGTTTTATTTTTTACTCAAGCAATTTGTTTTTCATCCATTTAGGAATATTAAAACATCATAAAAATAGACCATTTTCTAAAAAATAATAAATAAAATAGGGTGCCGATATATCGTTAATATCGATGTTTCCCTCTCAGAATATCGTAAATATCGACACTGGAAAATATAGAATATTTAACACTAGTCCACAAACAAAAGAACTTATATGAGGAAAGCTGTTCAAAGTTCAATTATTTAGTAGTAATTTCGCTTAAATGAACTAAAGAACTGGTATTAATAGATGGATCAAAACAAAACACGGCAAAGCAAGAAGAACCACTCATTGTCCCACTCGCTCAAGCTGCGCACTTGCTTCAGTAAACAATTCATTATACATATAATTAATGTTTATTTTTTTTTGGTTTCCAGCTCACACCAATTTTTCATACAATTGATCTTTTTTCGGCCGACTTGGCCTGTGGGAGCAGTGCTGCCAACTGTTCAGAGGGTGAAACAGCTAAATCAGCTTCTGAAAAAACTAGAAACAGCTAGAAAATTTTAAAACTCATCCAGCAAAAGAAACTACTTTGTTTTGAGGTAAATTTTTATATATTCTTAATTTATTGCTTTGTTTTAGATGACACCTTGGGAAACATGCTTTTTTGTTCGCAAAGTTTTGCAACTATACTGGACTTGCAGTATTTGCAAAAATACTTCAAGCAATCATCATTGGGGCTAATGGACAACCAATCCTTAAGCAAAGGATCTTGCATTCAAACCTCTTGGGACTCTTGCTTGCCTTGAACTTTTAACGTTCAAATTTTTTAATTATTCCCGCGTAATGTGATTTTCAAGTTGTGAAATTCTTTGCTAGTGGTGGAAAAGTATATTTTAGGCTGACAAAGTTATATCGAAAACAAGTAAAATGTTTCCATATTTTAAAAATTGCCGAGTTGCCAGTAAATTGATAAAGGCTAGGAAAAAGCCATTTGACATTGTAAAACAGCCAGATCTGGCAGCAAAACAGCTAAGTTGGCAGCACTGTATGGGATGTATAAGATATAGTTGTTGTAAAAGTGCTAAAAAGAATGACAGATATGCGCAAGGGCTAAGTAATTAGATACTTAAGCTGGTGCAGAAGTACAATGTACTCAACACCATTGCTTGCCGCGAAGACCAAAAATTGACCGTCGGATAAAAAATTGCAACCATCAACAAAATTCAGATCAAAGGACATCAAAAAGGGTTACGTAAAGCGCGGCTTAGAGAGACCAGAGAGTAATGATCTATTTATAGATTGCGCTCGCGACTTAAACGTTTTAAGCAGAGACAGGGCCAGATTTACATAGGGGCAAGTGGGGCCAGGGCCTCCACCACGAGAGGCCTCCTCCACACAGAATAAAAGCAAAGATCAAATAAATAAGAATAATTTCGATGGAGCCACTAAAACAAACTAATTAAAAAAATAGTCCACGATCAAAATAACTAAATGAAATGCCGAGCAAAGTAACTAACCGATTATTTAGCTTCATAGCATTAGCTCGTTATAAATTCATCGTTAAAAATTGCTCAAGTAAACTAGAAAGAACTTGTAAGGGCAGAAAAATAAACATATTAGTCTTTTGTGCGGTTACAAAGTGCGGTTAAAGACGACATACATAGGTAACCGAAAAAGTGATCGAGACAAAATTCCAAGGGTTCAAAAGGTTCAAAGTTCCTCAAAACATCACTAAGAAACTTACGGTTCCCGATTCCACTTGTGAAACAAACAAAATATGTATCTATAGAAACTTTTGTAAATAATAATGAACCATCGCCAGAGATAATGATATCTTCCGTAATATGTCTTTTAAATCACTGTTGACGAGTTTTACGTAGAAAATTCTCTAATAGTTAATAAGCTGGGTACTTATAATTCTCAAAAAAATAAAGAAAAGATTCGTATAAACTTTCATTTTTATCACTGGGTTATCAGCTCTTTTTTAGAGGCCCCCACCACACCTGTCCCCATTACATTAATGTGGTAAATCCGGCATACAAATCTTGGAGGCAGATGACAAAGATAGTGCACAAATAAACAAGTAAGAAATGCTACAGTAGAGCGAGCCGACTGTAGAAGACCCCGTACTCATAGAGGTGCGCATTTTTCATACAAACATAGAAAAAAAGGCAACAGAGCGATTTATAGTTTAAAATATAAACTTAAAAAAATTAAATTGTTTAAATTAAATTTTAAAAAAGTTACGCTTGCCTGTAAGCGAACCTGCGGTATCATACGCAGGTTTCCACAACTCTACAATATGCACCACGTCTCAACATTTGCACACTTCCGATTATCTGCATTTACATATAACAATTATATACATTTCATACATTCATTCCAAATTTGGTGGCTTGTAGTTTAAAAGATCCAGTTGTTCATCCGGACATCGGACAGATAGACAGACGAACATTGCTATATCGACTCGGCTGTTGATGCTGATTAAGAATATATATACTTTATGGGGTCGGCCACGCCTCCTTCTGCTTGTTACGCACATTTCGCTTCTGACAAACCTAATAGACCCCTCTACTCTTTTTTAGAGTACGGGATCTAAAAATATTGCTAGCAAATTATAAAATTTGTTTGTTAGTATATTTAAAACAATGTTTCCACAGCCGGTGTATGCTGTGGTGTATATAAGCGGGGAAAAAAAAACTTACAAACAACGAATAAAATAACACCCGTTTTCGATGCAAGTGCAATACATCTTTACACATCTCTAGTCCGGCCCATTTTAAAATGCTCTTTGTCTGATCTCTTTAACACGTTTATAGTCCACTTTTCATTGAGTCAGTGCAAAAGCAGTTATTACTTTGCGCGCGTCAAGGACTCGATTAGGATCATAATCTTCGCCTGCCATCTTACACAAACAGAGAGTATGTTTACTTTTTAATCTTCCGTCCCTGACAAATTGTAGGAGAGTTCTTGGAGTTATTTTCCTAAATTAATTAATATTTGATGATATCTGCTCCCCTATCGATTTAATATTCCTATCAGGGGAATTAGGTACTACATCATTTTATCTCAATCTACCTGCATTACTGACTATGCGTTTATTATAATGAATATTAAAGTTTTGTTTTAACAAATTTTTCACACTCCTACTTTAAAGTTTCTCTCTACGTTATATCTTTGATCTTAAATCTACCTGCATTACTGACTATGCGTTTATTATAATGAATATTAAAGTTTTGTTGTAACAAATTTTTCACACTCCTACTTTAAAGTTTCTCTCTAAGTTATATCTTTGATCTTAAAGCATAGGGAAAATGTTGTTCCCAGCGAACATATTGACTTATATACATAATAGGTAAGATTAACTAAGATAAATAAGTTAACCGAACACTATTAGACTATTACAGTCAAATGCCGACCAGTGTTGCCGAAACTTTTCAAGCAAAAGTAGTTAAAGCGAGCGCTAAAAGTAGCTAACTTTCTTCAAAAATAGCTGAAAACAGTAGCTAAAATTAAATTAGTTGTTTTTTTTTTTAATAAAAATTAAACTTTTTTATTCCAAGGTTGTTATTATTGCATGGATGACAACCAACTCATCATTTTCAACGCTATCGCTCTTATAATAAGCCTTTCTAAGGTACTTTGCTGGAATGTCATATCCGTTTCGGCGTATAAGTCAAATCTTGTCTACCATAATTTAAAATAGTAGATCGTTATCGATAATAATATCGATGCAATTCACTTTGCTAAATGATGTTGAAAAATTTCTTTCAAAAAAAAGTATCGAAACTAACAAATATACAACCAATTCCGATATTTGTTCACTTTTATTTATTTGTTTTAAAATTTTTGTAGCAATAGGCCTTTAAAAGTGGCCAGATCTAGCTATAAAATAGCTGATTCGGCAACACTGATGCCGACTTGGTCTATAGGATATATTTGGTAAAGTTATCTCATCTGAGCCAAATTTGAGCAGGAAAAAAAGCTTTATAAATTTTTGTAGTTTCGAAAATGTTTTTTGAAATTTACTAAGACGGCGACGTTTTAAAATTTTAAACAAATTTGACTTGCGATATTCTTAAATTGGCGAATCTGTGACTCTGAGAACCAAATATGGTCAACAGTTTATAACATTTTATAAATCATTGAAACAATACTTGCAATAAAATTACTTAGCACAAATTTTAAAATTTGAATTAAAATTAATTACAAATGTGCATTATTGTGAGTACGGGGTCTATTACAGTCGGCTCGCTAGACTGTGGTCTTTCTAACTTGTTATACCCGATACTCGTAGAATAAAAGGGTATACTGTAATCGTTGGAATGTATGTAACAGGGGGAAGGAGGCGTGGTAGACCCCATAAAGTATATATATTCGATATGACCATGTCCGTCTGCCCGTCCGTCTGTATGAACAAAAGGATATCAAATACTATAAGAGCTAGAAAAATGTAAGGGGTCGCAAATGAAAGGTACAATACCCAAGCAGTACAAGTATGTTTTTATTTTTGTCACGCCCACATTAGGGCGTTTTGTTTTCATATAAAGGGTAAAACTAGAATATTTTAGTATAGAAAACTTTGTTAGCTATGCTTTCTGATCCAAATTTACACGGATAGTACATGTCTAGGAAGTTCATGTACTGACCAAGTTTAATACAAATCGGACAACTATATCGTATAGCTCCCAAAGGCCAATCGGTCAAAAATACGCTCTAAATATGAAATAGTATGAACAACTTTTGCGTTAACTAAGCTATATTAATCAAACTCACTCAAAATACATCTGCCAATAATATATATACACTGACCAAGTTTGATCCAAATCGGACTACTATATCGTATAGACCCCATAGGAGCGATCGGTCAAAAATACGCTCTAAACATGAATTTGTATGAAAAGCTTTTTCGATGACCAAGCTATATTTATCAAACTCACACAGGATACATTTGCCATCAATATATACATACTGACCAAGATTGATCCAAATCGGACTAATATATCGTATAGCTTCCATACGGCCGAACGGTAAAAAATACGCCCCAAATATGAATTGGTATGAAAATGTTCTGTGTTTGCCAAGCTGTCTTATCCATCACCATTGCTAATAACTTATTGAAACTGAGTAACGGGTATCCTAAAGTCGCGAGGCGACTATAGCATTCTTTCTTTTTTTTTATAATAGTTTGGGCACAATGGCCAATATATCTTTGGGGGCTTATCACATTTTCAATTTAATTTTTCGCCAAGAGGCTTTTCGGAAATGTGGCAAGTTTATTAATTTTTCGTCGATTAGGAGGTTGGTTATGATTTAGATTGCAAAGAAACAAATCAAATTCAATTGTCATAGAAAACGAGTTTGGATAAATAAGTCTCCATTTAATTTCATCATAATTAAGATTTGCATCGATGTTCAAATCCTGACATGAGGTAAAGAATTTTTCAAGTTGGCAATATTTATTAAAACAATTCACAGTAACCTTTAATCAAGATATCTTTAAATGTAATACAATAGTTGACCCAATTGCTTTAAATATATGACAGCGAATTAGGAAGAATGAGCAACTTATTTAAATAGTGTAGATAAATGAACAGTAATAGTTCGTAACACATGAACGTTTTAGTGAGCGTATTAATAAATAATAGCTAGTATATGTATATTCTGTCATATATACATAGGTCATTAACAAGTTTTGTTGTTCGCGGCGTCCGCACTATTATTAATTTTTATCTAATGCAAATTGGTGATTATAATTGTGTAATAGATTTGAATGCAAATCTGCACTGGGTTGGTACGATCATATGAATGGATCACATTTTTTTTAAAATGCATTTTAAAAGTAACTGTAATCGACTACAATATGAGTAAACACATATGTATCTAAAACTGTCAAAATATAAAATATCTTTTACTGATTATACGGTACCTATCAGTGGACGTTAACGAAAGGTGTTCATTGAAGTTTACATTACCTCTCCATTAATCGGATTTAACTCGGCATTATCGTCGACTTTCAGCATAGTGGTTGCCGCAGGTGCCGATAGTGTCAGTTGTGTTGTAGACAATATCAACAATATTATTATGCAAGCCGTAGTTAACTTCATGGTGTATATTATATTATGTCTAAAATTATACACTGAAAAATTACGAAAAAAAATCACATTCATCAATCTTTGAAACGTTCGAAGTCATAATACTAAAGTAAAATATGATACAGGGATAAAACATATCCATGTAAATCATAAATTGGAGAGTAATATGTGGGAAAATATGTGGGTATGGAAATACTGTAGATCTAACATTTACCAAGTTAAACACTAACAAAACTTTAAATAGTTGTCACAAAAAATGCGATACTTGCACGTTCACTAACTTTAAGCAAATGGCTACAGACGTTAGTTACTTCAATGATTTAGCAGTGCCGAAAAATTGATTTCAAACCCACGACGCAGTGGCCGAGCTTTTGCAATCGACGTTTACGTTCCGTAACGCTTACTTATGTATGCATACGTACATATGTGTGTACATACATACATATGTGTGTACATGCATATGTATGTATGTATATCAACCAAAAATACAAACATACAACGGATCGAATAAAGCATTGCATGTACATATGTACATCCACGTAAGTAATTGTAGTTGTATGTATATTGAGTATATAAAATTTAAGATTGACAGTGCCAATTGAATTTTTTATGTTCACGCTCACTTTGCCAACAATTGGTTGAGCAACGTATGTACATACCTACATACATATGTATGTATGTATGTGCACGACGCCATCACGAAATTCACCTCTGAGTTGAAACTGATATTGCCGCTGGCGCTGCTGCAGACGACTAAGTTGATGTTGGCAGCGGATTTAACTTGTAAACACGTTTTGATCGAAACCAAGTCAACTCAAAGTCGCTAAACCTGTAAGACATTTCACAGGGTCAGCAACTCAATCTGCATATCCAAATTGTAATTACATTAATTCCATACAAGTTCAAATTTTTTAAATGCTTCTGGTTTTGAAGTCCTAATCTCATAATCAGGATATATTTATGTATGTACATACATACATTTGTTTGTTTGGGTATACATATGTATGTATGTATAAAGAAACGTACAGTAGAGCACGCCCGACCGTGTAATATTCTCTGCATTTTTTCTCGATTAAATTATTAAAATCGGTATCCAGATATTACAATGGGTAGTACTTGCATTAAAACACGTTGAAATAAAAACAATCTAAGCAGAATCATACATACATATGTTTGTTTGTATGCGAATACACATAAGTTTGACAATATATGATGCTTATATGTATGTAGATGTGTATTCGGCGCGGCCAGCGTCTGCGGGCAGCGCTGCCGCCACACAGGCAGCGAAAACTTTCGAGCATGCGCTTGTATGTTTCTGTCTCGCTTGCAACCGTACGTTGATACTGCATTCAATTATCAATATTGTAACGCTTCTAGTTTTCTTGTTTATATTACGATTTAAATGCGCCTTTTTAGGATAGTTTGATATAGTTAGCCTCCACTCGAATTATACAGCCAGTGAAAACGTTCGAGCATGTGCTTGTATGTTTCTGTCTCGCTTGCACTTATTAGTGATGTTGCTTTCAATTATCAATATTGTAACGCTTCTAGTTTTCTTGTTTATAGTCCGATGTGAATGCACCTTTCAGGATAGTTTGATATAGTTAGTCTCCATACGAATTATAAATTACAATACTGTACAATAAGAAAAAATACCTTAAAAATGGCATTTAAGTTAGAAAATGTTAAATGGCAATGCATTTATGCAGTCGTTAGGAACCTCCGTACCAAAGTTAGTGATCCTAGGTGCCATGGTTACTAAGATATTCGCTGAAAACACAGATGTTTTCCGAGGGGTGTCTAGTTTTTTGCTCATTGTGGGTGAATGGGGCGTGGCATCAAAGAAAAATTGTTGACTAAATATTAAGTCGATTGAGACCAAGCTCGATCTTGTAGCTCTTATCATCTCTGAAATCTGTTTGCTCATACGGGCAGACAGGCAGATAGACGGACATGAGTACATCGACTCGGCTGTTGTTGCTGATCAAGAATATATATATATTTTATGGGGTCTGCCACACCTCCTTCTGTCTGTTGCATACTTTTGCACAAATCCAATATACTCTTGGGGAGTGTATAATAACACGGCTAGCGTGATCTGCAGCATACATTTTAGAGATCGATTCGATTCATCCATAGAGTAAGCCGAGCATCGCGTACGAGCGAATGAGTGAGAACAAATACCAAATATCGAAAAATACGGTATACCAAATATGAGTATAACAAGAAGCAGGTACCGAAAAGCGACCCAAGTATTTTATACCGATCGAATATTTTGTTTGTTCTCGGTACACGGAAAAGTGAACCAAATATCTGAATTATTATTTAATTCAATTATACATTTTCTTAAATTATTTTATACATTTCCCCTTTTGTCTAATTTAGCATGATCACATAAATGATCCATAATGTGTAACTGATCGGAAAAAATATGAAAAACCGAAATCTAAGCATGCACAATAACTTACGTACATACTCGCGAATACTTGGAAGTACCGAGTATACCCAAAAGAAGTACCGTATTAACTCGTTTCGCTTGTCGTGCTCACTTGTTTTGTTTGGCTTGCTTTGTCTTTCATTTTGTTTGTTCGGCTTGATGAGTGCAAGAATAGCAACACAAAATACTTCGGTATTTTGTGTTTTGTTTCACTAGTTTGAAAGCAATTTTACGGTATGTAGGATGTTTAAAATAAGTAAATATCGATAATGTATGTAATGTTAAGTGACTGCCGATATATCGTTAAGCAAGTAATGTTAAGTATCAATTAAGTAGTATCGTCTAGGATAAGTATCGATTAAGGAGTGCTAAGAACCTGCTGACATTAGGAAAAGCCTGGCTTGATTCCCTCTTTCTTCCCTTAACCGTGATGAGATGCAGACGTGTTCTGACTCTGGTCTCATCGTGTTAAATAAATCTGACGATAAACCAACCATCCCAAGGAAGTTCATCAATTTTTCTGTCTTTTTACAGGTACCAAATATATGAAAAGTTGAAAGTATTTGGAAGACTGTTGCGAACGGGTATACTTGTGCAGGCCTCTAATACATATAATGCATATATGTTTATTTGCATACAAACAAACAGATGTATGTGTGATTATGCTTTGATTTTTTGTTAGTTGTGTAGTTGTTGGACCATAGCCCAGCCAACATGTTGCCAGACGCAATCCCTGGTTCCTGGACTTAGTCAACATCGACGGGCCCTTGCTCTAAGGCCAACAGGAGGGCCGTCGATGCCAACTTTCATTTATGCAGGTTTATCAATTTGGGTATCTGCATATGCTGCGGACGTGTTGACGATAACAGCTAGGTCACCATCCTCCTCGTTCGAAGCGATGTCCAGTGACTGGGAGGCTTCGAGGAGCGAGTTGAGACCGAGATCTTTCTTCACCTCCCCAGTTGCAAGCGTGTGCGCGTTTTAGTCTTCGGGGTGGCGTTACATCAGACGTAGGTACAAAGTATCTACGCCCCATGCCATCTTCCCAAATCTGGCGCACAGGATGTCCTCCGCTTCCTTGTAAATCTGGAGGATCACATGCTGGCCCGCCTCTGATGGGGAGAAGTTACCAGCATGTAACACCCTCCTGTCGCTGGATGAAACATCCTTATTTAGCCGTTGAAACAACCGTAGGGCTTGGTCTCCTTAAACATACACATTGTTTTAATAAACTTTAAAGCCAATTTTTAATAATTTTGTTTTCAAAGCAACAACAATTCCACAGCTTAACATTCTGTTTACTTATTTCCGTGTTTGTTTATCGCTATGTAATTGTTCTTGTAATTTCACGCCGTTGCTTGTGCTCACACTTTTTTTTTGTGTAAACATTATCTTGGCGCTATCTTCGTGCTTTCTTCTATATTTACACTCCCGTCGCGTAATTCCGTTTTTCTTGTTTTGATCATTTTGGGCATTACATTTGTTATTGTCATAAGTAAACATCAGTAGCTTGCACATTAACCCTAGCTTGCGTTCTTAGTTTTCAACTAACTTATTATTTTAACAGTGCCTATTAGCTTCTATATATCATATTATATTTTATTATATTCATTGCTTATATTAATTACCTCCTCTATGTACGTCTGCTTTACGTCAAATTGTTTGCTGCTGGCTATGTATAAATGTTTCACATGAAAAATATGCAGGCCTCAACGGCCGGATTATCGACCTGATTGAGTCTAAATCAGGTTTAAAGTGGACTTGTGAATCTTGTAGGGATGTCGAAAGAGACATTATGAGCAGATTTAAAAGTCTGTCCGGTAGTTTCGCAGCTTTGGATAATGAGTTTAAAGATCTAAAAATCTGGAATGATTCGCCAAAGCGTAAAAAGGCCAATTTTAGATTGTCGATTGGCCCTAACAAACTTACAGTGCCACATCACATACCAACAAAGTCCGCACCTTCTCTAATAAATTTTTCATCCCCATCCCCAAATATAATTGTTAGAAGTGATGACAACTTTATTTTACCCACAGAAGTTGTCCCCACGATTCCCGAAGTAATAGTTTCTGATTCGTTATTTGCAATACTGTTGCAGTTGGCGAATCAAGCAATGAGTCTATCAGAGCTGTTGCTTCTCTTATCATCGGGAAATTTCCTCATTTAAAGTAAGTGTTTCTGCCAAATATTTTAGTACAATTTGTTGTAAAAAATTTTGGCCGGACCATTAAATAATTAAGGAATATACAGCGAAGAAAAGATATCGGACTCCAATTGCACAACCTTGTAACTCTGTCCCGGCCTCTGATTCCGGAAAAAACTAACTTCCTCCCTCTCGTTTGCCTAGCAAAATGTAAGAGGTCTTTGTAGAAAGCTTGGCAACATGTGTTTAAATAGTCGGTCTTTTCCATTTCATATCGTGAAATTTTCTGAAACATGGTTAAAGCCTGATGTTCTAGACTCTGAAATCCTTTTCAATAAATTCGCTGTCTATAAAAAAGATCGTACATCTCGGCAATGTGGTGGTGTGCTAATTGCCGTCGATGTTAATTTATCGTCGGAAGTAGTAACAATCGATGGCACTGTGGGTATTTAATTTTATTACTATTAAGTTATGCCTAAATAGCATAGAGTTTTCGTGCTTCTATATTCCTCCTTCTTCTGACTCTTCTCTTTATTTATTAGGCTTTTTTGCTATTAAATCAGTTTCGTCTATGTTATCCGATCGTGACTTTCTTGTAGTTCTTGTCGATTTTTCTATTGCAGGTATTACATGGATTTCGTGTCCCGACTCTGGCGTGTTAAACCCCACGACTCAACACGATTTTCTTGACGATCTGTTTGGAATTTCATTGCTTCAAATCAATGCTATTCCAAACTCTTTAAATAAAATGCTTGATCAGATTTTTGTTTTGGATCCTTCCTGTTTTTTAGTTTCCCGCAGAAACCCTTATCGAATCCTGAAGATCCTTATTACCCGACTTTGGAAGTGTTGATTGATTTACCTGTCCGGGTGACCCGTACTAGTAGTAAATCTACTAAGCAATCTCGTCAGTTTCGGAAAGCCGACTTTAACAAGTTAAATGTACTTCTATCCCAGACTGACAGGTCCCGGCTGTTCATGTTTAGCGATATGGCTAGTGCAATCACAACCTTGAACTCCTTACTTAATGTCTGTGTTCCGCTCTGTATTCCAACAAGGTCTAACAAGCTTGTTTGGTTTACCCGTGAGTTAACATTGCTTAAAAATAGAAAGTCGAAATTCTATAAGGGATATCTCGCGATATATGATTACTCGATCTGATTTCAATGTTTTGAATGACCGTTGTTATAAGAAATACCTTACTGACTGTTGGAAGCAGTTCAGAAGGAATCCGAGACGGTTTTATAACTTCGTTAATTCGAAGCGTAAATCATCAACGCTGTCTATCTAGTGTGTTCTTTGAAAGAGAATCTGCTAATTCGGATAAGGCTATCGCCGACTTATTTGCCGATTTTATTCAAACGACTTACAGTATGCACGACTCACCATATCCTTATCATTTAAATTCCTTCAATTGTAATTTTACATCATTCATCACCGAAAGTTCTCTTTTATGTAATTTAAAGGCTAGTAAATCTGTTTTTCACCTGGTCCAGACGGTGTCCCTGGCTGTGAGCTTAAAAATTGTGCAGACGGCCTTTTAAAGCCCTTGTATAAACTATTTACATTGTCCGTTGAAACATGCTGTTTCCCTGATGTTTGGGAATCATCTTACATTATCCCTTTTCTCAAAAAAGGAAACAAATCCAATGTTTGAAACTATAGGGATATTTCCAGGTTTTCTGCTATTCCCAAAGCTTTTGAGAAATTAATAACTTCTCAATTGCAACATTTCTGTAGATCCATGATTTCACCCTGCCAGCATGGGTTTGTGAAATATGGATCCACTACCACTAACCTGTTAGAATTTACATCATTTGCATTGAAGGGCTTTGAGAGAAAATTGCAAACTGACGTCATTTACACAGATTTCAGTAAGCCTTTCGACTCTGTTAATCACAGCCTATTAATACATAATCTCAATCTTTTGGGTATTTTCTATAACTTTACTTTTTGGATTTCAAGTTACTTAAGTTCTAGTACACAACATGTTTATTTTAAAGACACTTTGTCTAAATCTGTTCAAGTTACTTCGGGTGTTCCACAAAGAAGCCATCTCGGTCCCTTGTTATTTATATTGTTCATAAATGATCTGCCATCTGCGATCAGTTACTCTCGTGTGCTCGTGTATGCCGACGACGTTAAACTCTATGTTTCGGCTGCTGAGTCTCTTCTTGGGACCAGGTTACCATCTGATCTATGTAGTTTTCATATCTGGTGTCAAGCTAATTTATTAAATCTTAACTTTAGTAAGTGTAACGCAATGTCTTTAGGTACACAATTATATTCTGAATGGCAACTCTCTTAAAAAAATTGATTCGGTCACTGATTTGGGTATCCTTATGGATCCCAAGCTCCAGTTCAATAAGTATGTATTGTCAATTTCTAATCGTCCTTTTAGTGTTCTGGGCTTCATAAAGCGCTGGTCGAAAGAATTTAACGATCCCTATTTAACAAAAACACTTTTTATTGCCTTGGTACGGCCTATTCTTGAATATGGATAATGTATTTGGTCACCCCCAATACAGGATTCATCAGGATAGAATAGAATCTGTACAAAAATATTTTCTTCGTTTTGCACTAAGGGCTCTCAACTGGAATACTAATATTTTAATTTTCTTACACAAACTAATCAATGGTGAAATTGATTCTTCAGAATTACTCAGCCAGATTAGTTTTGCTGTTCCGATTTGACAAACTAGAAACTTTCTTCCACTCTCTCTTCAACCTTGTTCTACCAACTTTGCTATCCATAATCCTTTCCTAACTAGAATAAACTTTCTCGAGTTGTAGGTAGTTTTACTTCGACCCCCTTAATTAGAACTTCTCTTCTTTGTCGCCTGTCTAGATCTTAATTAACTTAGTTAGTATTGTATTACATTTTTAGTTATTTTATGTTCTAACAAATAAATTTGATTCGCGTTTATCGTTAGCCGTACGTTTGCGGTGTGCCCTTCGGTAGGTTGGGTGGGAGGTGGCTGCATTATTTGCAGGGTTCCGCGCGCTAAGAACCACGTTGCTTGGTGTTGCTCGGCCACTTGAATGTACTGTCTCGTTAGAACATCAACGTCCAATAATAGTAATAAATCTAGGTAACGAGTAATGGGGGCTCTTAAAAATTAATAAAACTCCAATGGACTTAAATTTTAAAACTGAATACTCGAATACATGCGAACCATCAAAATTGCGACCTGTGGAACAAAGACTAACATTCTCAAAAAGTTCGTTCCTAATGAAAACGAGAATATCTATTTGTGATCGAGTGCTACCTTCACTTAAACAATCGAAACACACAGCAATTCTAAGCCCTGCGACTTCATAAGTCTCATTTGGGAAGGTTGATTCTCCAGCAAAACAAAGCATTGATGCCTGATGCATCAGCTTATCTAAGTGAACACTTTTAATATGACATTTAAGTGTAAATCTATTTGCCTAAGTATTCCTGTTGCTCCATTTACTAAACCATCTGAAGTATCTATGTTCACAGTCATCATATATTTTGCTGTAGTTTTCAAACTCTGGGTTTCTGAAGTTTTGAATCCTTTAACGGATTCAAGAATTCTGGCCTTGTTTGCCTCGCCTAAATTACTACCCTTACAAAATCCTCAAAATCCTTCGATTCAGTTTAAAAGAGTTGTATGAATTTGTTGCGGCGTTGGAGTGGAAAAGATAAATAGCGTCATCTGGTATCATATCTTCCCTTTCTACTCTGGATCTAAGAAGCTCAATGTCAATGTCTGTCATATGAGTGGATGGCATATTATTAAGGGCTACAGGTCATCTCGTTGACGCATTATTTCCGTCAACTCGAAAAATTCAAATTTAATTAGATTATTCTCCCACAGTGTGCCAAGTAGTTCACTGTAGTCTTCCCTAGAGGATTGCTGAAAAATCCACCTGTCGCCCACAGGCCTCAGTTGTCTGAGATCGCCGAGCACGATGACAGGTAGTCCTCCAAAAAAGTGATTACTTTTGAAAATCTTCTGTAGCCTCACGTTAATAAAGCCAAACATTTTGGCACCTACCATTGAAATTTCGTCAATGATGTTAAGTTTGAGATCGAGTCTGCGGATAGGGTCCCAATTCGATCGGACTGATTTACAGGAAAGCTAAACATTGAATGGAGTTTACAACCTCCTATTCCGAATGCTGCCTTCCCTGTTGGAGCGGACAAAAGAACTTTAATTGACTCAGGGTTTTAGCCTCTTCTATTATTAAACCTAGCTGTAAGGGCTTGATATAATACCGAAATTAGTCGGCTTTTGCCGACACCTGCTCCACCACCTAAAATTCATAAAACTTTTTTGCCTGTCTTAAAATTATGCAACACATGGTTTAGGTAAGTTCTCTGTTTTAAGTTTAGTGAAATTTTCTGAAACATGGTTAAAGCCCGATGTTCTAGACTCTGAAATCCTTTTCAATAAATTCGCTGTCTATAAAAAAGATCGTATATCTCGGCAATGTGGTGGTGTGCCAATTGCCGTCGATGTTAATTTATCCTCGGAAGTAGTAACAATCGATGGCACTGTGGGCATTTAATTTTATTGCTATTAAGTTATGCCTAAATAGCATAGAGTTTTCGTGCTTCTATATTCCTCCTTCTTCTGACTCTTCTCTTTATTTATTAGGCTTTTTTGCTATTAAATCAGTTTCGTCTATGTTATCCGATCGTGACTTTCTTGTAGTTCTTGTCGATTTTTCTATTGCAGGTACTACATGGATTTCGTGTCCCGACTCTGGCGTGTTAAACCCCACGACTCAACACGATTTTCTTGACGATCTGTTTGGAATTTCATTGCTTCAAATCAATGCTATTCCAAACTCTTTAAATAAAATGCTTGATCAGATTTTTGTTTTGGATCCTTCCTGTTTTTTAGTTTCCCGCAGAAACCCTTATCGAATCCTGAAGATCCTTATTACCCGACTTTGGAAGTGTTGATTGATTTACCTGTCCGGGTGACCCGTACTAGTAGTAAATCTACTAAGCAATCTCGTCAGTTTCGGAAAGCCGACTTTAACAAGTTAAATGTACTTCTATCCCAGACTGACAGGTCCCGGCTGTTCATGTTTAGCGATATGGCTAGTGCAATCACAACCTTGAACTCCTTACTTAATGTCTGTGTTCCGCTCTGTATTCCAACAAGGTCTAACAAGCTTGTTTGGTTTACCCGTGAGTTAACATTGCTTAAAAATAGAAAGTCGAAATTCTATAAGGGATATCTCGCGATATATGATTACTCGATCTGATTTCAATGTTTTGAATGACCGTTGTTATAAGAAATACCTTACTGACTGTTGGAAGCAGTTCAGAAGGAATCCGAGACGGTTTTATAACTTCGTTAATTCGAAGCGTAAATCATCAACGCTGTCTATCTAGTGTGTTCTTTGAAAGAGAATCTGCTAATTCGGATAAGGCTATCGCCGACTTATTTGCCGATTTTATTCAAACGACTTACAGTATGCACGACTCACCATATCCTTATCATTTAAATTCCTTCAATTGTAATTTTACATCATTCATCACCGAAAGTTCTCTTTTATGTAATTTAAAGGCTAGTAAATCTGTTTTTCACCTGGTCCAGACGGTGTCCCTGGCTGTGAGCTTAAAAAATTGTGCAGACGGCCTTTTAAAGCCCTTGTATAAACTATTTACATTGTCCGTTGAAACATGCTGTTTCCCTGATGTTTGGGAATCATCTTACATTATCCCTTTTCTCAAAAAAGGAAACAAATCCAATGTTTGAAACTATAGGGGTATTTCCAGGTTTTCTGCTATTCCCAAAGCTTTTGAGAAATTAATAACTTCTCAATTGCAACATTTCTGTAGATCCATGATTTCACCCTGCCAGCATGGGTTTGTGAAATATGGATCCACTACCACTAACCTGTTAGAATTTACATCATTTGCATTGAAGGGCTTTGAGAGAAAATTGCAAACTGACGTCATTTACACAGATTTCAGTAAGCCTTTCGACTCTGTTAATCACAGCCTATTAATACATAATCTCAATCTTTTGGGTATTTTCTATAACTTTACTTTTTGGATTTCAAGTTACTTAAGTTCTAGTACACAACATGTTTATTTTAAAGACACTTTGTCTAAATCTGTTCAAGTTACTTCGGGTGTTCCACAAGGAAGCCATCTCGGTCCCTTGTTATTTATATTGTTCATAAATGATCTGCCATCTGCGATCAGTTACTCTCGTGTGCTCGTGTATGCCGACGACGTTAAACTCTATGTTTCGGCTGCTGAGTCTCTTCTTGGGACCAGGTTACCATCTGATCTATGTAGTTTTCAAATCTGGTGTCAAGCTAATTTATTAAATCTTAACTTTAGTAAGTGCAACGCAATGTCTTTAGGTACACAATTATATTCTGAATGGCAACTCTCTTAAAAAAATTGATTCGGTCACTGATTTGGGTATCCTTATGGATCCCAAGCTCCAGTTCAATAAGTATGTATTGTCAATTTCTAATCGTCCTTTTAGTGTTCTGGGCTTCATAAAGCGCTGGTCGAAAGAGTTTAACGATCCCTATTTAACAAAAACACTTTTTATTGCCTTGGTACGGCCTATTCTTGAATATGGATAATGTATTTGGTCACCCCAATACAGGATTCATCAGGATAGAATAGAATCTGTACAAAAATATTTTCTTCGTTTTGCACTAAGGGCTCTCAACTGGAATACTAATATTTTAATTTTCTTACACAAACTAATCAATGGTGAAATTGATTCTTCAGAATTACTTAGCCAGATTAGTTTTGCTGTTCCGATTTGACAAACTAGAAACTTTCTTCCACTCTCTCTTCAACCTTGTTCTACCAACTTTGCTATCCATAATCCTTTCCTAACTAGAATAAACTTTCTCGAGTTGTAGGTAGTTTTACTTCGACCCCCTTAATTAGAACTTCTCTTCTTTGTCGCCTGTCTAGATCTTAATTAACTTAGTTAGTATTGTATTACATTTTTAGTTATTTTATGTTCTAACAAATAAGTTTGCGGTGTGCCCTTCGGTAGGTTGGGTGGGAGGTGGCTGCATTATTTGCAGGGTTCCGCGCGCTAAGAACCACGTTGCTTGGTGTTGCTCGGCCAAATGAATGTACTGTCTCGTTAGAACATCAACGTCCAATAATAGTAATAAATCTAGGTAACGAGTAATGGGGGCTCTTAAAAATTAATAAAACTCCAATGGACTTAAATTTTAAAACTGAATACTCGAATACATGCGAACCATCAAAATTGCGACCTGTGGAACAAAGACTAAAATTCTCAAAAAGTTCGTTCCTAATGAAAACGAGAATATCTATTTGTGATCGAGTGCTACCTTCACTTAAATAATCGAAACACACAGGAATTCTAAGCCCTGCGACTTCATAAGTCTCATTTGGGAAGGTTGATTCTCCAGCAAAACAAAGCATCGATGCCTGATGCATCAGCTTATCTAAGTGAACACTTTTAATATGACATTTAAGTGTAAATCTATTTGCCTAAGTATTCCTGTTGCTCCATTTACTAAACCATCTGAAGTATCTATGTTCACAGTCATCATATATTTTGCTGTAGTTTTCAAAATAAGAGTACTACACAAACTCTGGGTTTCTGAAGTTTTGAATCCTTTAACGGATTCAAGAATTCTGGCCTTGTTTGCCTCGCCTAAATTACTACCCTTACAAAATCCTCAAAATCCTTCGATTCAGTTTAAAAGAGTTGTATGAATTTGTTGCGGCGTTGGAGTGGAAAAGATAAATAGCGTCATCTGGTATCATATCTTCCCTTTCTACTCTGGATCTAAGAAGCTCAATGTCAATGTCTGTCATATGAGTGGATGGCATATTATTAAGGGCTACAGGTCATCTCGTTGACGCATTATTTCCGTCAACTCGAAAAATTCAAATTTAATTAGATTATTCTCCCACAGTGTGCCAAGTAGTTCACTGTAGTCTTCCCTAGAGGATTGCTGAAAAATCCACCTGTCGCCCACAGGCCTCAGTTGTCTGAGATCGCCGAGCACGATGACAGGTAGTCCTCCAAAAAAAGTGATTACTTTTGAAAATCTTCTGTAGCCTCACGTTAATAAAGCCAAACATTTTGGCACCTACCATTGAAATTTCGTCAATGATGTTAAGTTTGAGATCGAGTCTGCGGATAGGGTCCCAATTCGATCGGACTGATTTACAGGAAAGCTAAACATTGAATGGAGTTTACAACCTCCTATTCCGAATGCTGCCTTCCCTGTTGGAGCGGACAAAAGAACTTTAATTGACTCAGGGTTTTAGCCTCTTCTATTATTAAACCTAGCTGTAAGGGCTTGATATAATACCGAAATTAGTCGGCTTTTGCCGACACCTGCTCCACCACCTAAAATTCATAAAACTTTTTTGCCTGTCTTAAAATTATGCAACACATGGTTTAGGTAAGTTCTCTGTTTTAAGTTTAGTGAAATTTTCTGAAACATGGTTAAAGCCCGATGTTCTAGACTCTGAAATCCTTTTCAATAAATTCGCTGTCTATAAAAAAGATCGTATATCTCGGCAATGTGGTGGTGTGCCAATTGCCGTCGATGTTAATTTATCCTCGGAAGTAGTAACAATCGATGGCACTGTGGGCATTTAATTTTATTGCTATTAAGTTATGCCTAAATAGCATAGAGTTTTCGTGCTTCTATATTCCTCCTTCTTCTGACTCTTCTCTTTATTTATTAGGCTTTTTTGCTATTAAATCAGTTTCGTCTATGTTATCCGATCGTGACTTTCTTGTAGTTCTTGTCGATTTTTCTATTGCAGGTACTACATGGATTTCGTGTCCCGACTCTGGCGTGTTAAACCCCACGACTCAACACGATTTTCTTGACGATCTGTTTGGAATTTCATTGCTTCAAATCAATGCTATTCCAAACTCTTTAAATAAAATGCTTGATCAGATTTTTGTTTTGGATCCTTCCTGTTTTTTTAGTTTCCCGCAGAAACCCTTATCGAATCCTGAAGATCCTTATTACCCGACTTTGGAAGTGTTGATTGATTTACCTGTCCGGGTGACCCGTACTAGTAGTAAATCTACTAAGCAATCTCGTCAGTTTCGGAAAGCCGACTTTAACAAGTTAAATGTACTTCTATCCCAGACTGACAGGTCCCGGCTGTTCATGTTTAGCGATATGGCTAGTGCAATCACAACCTTGAACTCCTTACTTAATGTCTGTGTTCCGCTCTGTATTCCAACAAGGTCTAACAAGCTTGTTTGGTTTACCCGTGAGTTAACATTGCTTAAAAATAGAAAGTCGAAATTCTATAAGGGATATCTCGCGATATATGATTACTCGATCTGATTTCAATGTTTTGAATGACCGTTGTTATAAGAAATACCTTACTGACTGTTGGAAGCAGTTCAGAAGGAATCCGAGACGGTTTTATAACTTCGTTAATTCGAAGCGTAAATCATCAACGCTGTCTATCTAGTGTGTTCTTTGAAAGAGAATCTGCTAATTCGGATAAGGCTATCGCCGACTTATTTGCCGATTTTATTCAAACGACTTACAGTATGCACGACTCACCATATCCTTATCATTTAAATTCCTTCAATTGTAATTTTACATCATTCATCACCGAAAGTTCTCTTTTATGTAATTTAAAGGCTAGTAAATCTGTTTTTCACCTGGTCCAGACGGTGTCCCTGGCTGTGAGCTTAAAAATTGTGCAGACGGCCTTTTAAAGCCCTTGTATAAACTATTTACATTGTCCGTTGAAACATGCTGTTTCCCTGATGTTTGGGAATCATCTTACATTATCCCTTTTCTCAAAAAAGGAAACAAATCCAATGTTTGAAACTATAGGGGTATTTCCAGGTTTTCTGCTATTCCCAAAGCTTTTGAGAAATTAATAACTTCTCAATTGCAACATTTCTGTAGATCCATGATTTCACCCTGCCAGCATGGGTTTGTGAAATATGGATCCACTACCACTAACCTGTTAGAATTTACATCATTTGCATTGAAGGGCTTTGAGAGAAAATTGCAAACTGACGTCATTTACACAGATTTCAGTAAGCCTTTCGACTCTGTTAATCACAGCCTATTAATACATAATCTCAATCTTTTGGGTATTTTCTATAACTTTACTTTTTGGATTTCAAGTTACTTAAGTTCTAGTACACAACATGTTTATTTTAAAGACACTTTGTCTAAATCTGTTCAAGTTACTTCGGGTGTTCCACAAAGAAGCCATCTCGGTCCCTTGTTATTTATATTGTTCATAAATGATCTGCCATCTGCGATCAGTTACTCTCGTGTGCTCGTGTATGCCGACGACGTTAAACTCTATGTTTCGGCTGCTGAGTCTCTTCTTGGGACCAGGATACCATCTGATCTATGTAGTTTTCAAATCTGGTGTCAAGCTAATTTATTAAATCTTAACTTTAGTAAGTGTAACGCAATGTCTTTAGGTACACAATTATATTCTGAATGGCAACTCTCTTAAAAAAATTGATTCGGTCACTGATTTGGGTATCCTTATGGATCCCAAGCTCCAGTTCAATAAGTATGTATTGTCAATTTCTAATCGTCCTTTTAGTGTTCTGGGCTTCATAAAGCGCTGGTCGAAAGAGTTTAACGATCCCTATTTAACAAAAACACTTTTTTATTGCCTTGGTACGGCCTATTCTTGAATATGGATAATGTATTTGGTCACCCCAATACAGGATTCATCAGGATAGAATAGAATCTGTACAAAAATATTTTCTTCGTTTTGCACTAAGGGCTCTCAACTGGAATACTAATATTTTAATTTTCTTACACAAACTAATCAATGGTGAAATTGATTCTTCAGAATTACTCAGCCAGATTAGTTTTGCTGTTCCGATTTGACAAACTAGAAACTTTCTTCCACTCTCTCTTCAACCTTGTTCTACCAACTTTGCTATCCATAATCCTTTCCTAACTAGAATAAACTTTCTCGAGTTGTAGGTAGTTTTACTTCGACCCCCTTAATTAGAACTTCTCTTCTTTGTCGCCTGTCTAGATCTTAATTAACTTAGTTAGTATTGTATTACATTTTTAGTTATTTTATGTTCTAACAAATAAATTCGATTCGCGTTTATCGTTAGCCGTACGTTTGCGGTGTGCCCTTCGGTAGGTTGGGTGGGAGGTGGCTGCATTATTTGCTGGGTTCCGCGCGCTAAGAACCACGTTGCTTGGTGTTGCTCGGCCACTTGAATGTACTGTCTCGTTAGAACATCAACGTCCAATAATAGTAATAAATCTAGGTAACGAGTAATGGGGGCTCTTAAAAATTAATAAAACTCCAATGGACTTAAATTTTAAAACTGAATACTCGAATACATGCGAACCATCAAAATTGCGACCTGTGGAACAAAGACTAACATTCTCAAAAAGTTCATTCCTAATGAAAACGAGAATATCTATTTGTGATCGAGTGCTACCTTCACTTAAACAATCGAAACACACAGCAATTCTAAGCCCTGCGACTTCATAAGTCTCATTTGGGAAGGTTGATTCTCCAGCAAAACAAAGCATTGATGCCTGATGCATCAGCTTATCTAAGTGAACACTTTTAATATGACATTTAAGTGTAAATCTATTTGCCTAAGTATTCCTGTTGCTCCATTTACTAAACCATCTGAAGTATCTATGTTCACAGTCATCATATATTTTGCTGTAGTTTTCAAACTCTGGGTTTCTGAAGTTTTGAATCCTTTAACGGATTCAAGAATTCTGGCCTTGTTTGCCTCGCCTAAATTACTACCCTTACAAAATCCTCAAAATCCTTCGATTCAGTTTAAAAGAGTTGTATGAATTTGTTGCGGCGTTGGAGTGGAAAAGATAAATAGCATCATCTGGTATCATATCTTCCCTTTCTACTCTGGATCTAAGAAGCTCAATGTCAATGTCTGTCATATGAGTGGATGGCATATTATTAAGGGCTACAGGTCATCTCGTTGACGCATTATTTCCGTCAACTCGAAAAATTCAAATTTAATTAGATTATTCTCCCACAGTGTGCCAAGTAGTTCACTGTAGTCTTCCCTAGAGGATTGCTGAAAAATCCACCTGTCGCCCACAGGCCTCAGTTGTCTGAGATCGCCGAGCACGATGACAGGTAGTCCTCCAAAAAAGTGATTACTTTTGAAAATCTTCTGTAGCCTCACGTTAATAAAGCCAAACATTTTGGCACCTACCATTGAAATTTCGTCAATGATGTTAAGTTTGAGATCGAGTCTGCGGATAGGGTCCCAATTCGATCGGACTGATTTACAGGAAAGCTAAACATTGAATGGAGTTTACAACCTCCTATTCCGAATGCTGCCTTCCCTGTTGGAGCGGACAAAAGAACTTTAATTGACTCAGGGTTTTAGCCTCTTCTATTATTAAACCTAGCTGTAAGGGCTTGATATAATACCGAAATTAGTCGGCTTTTGCCGACACCTGCTCCACCACCTAAAATTCATAAAACTTTTTTGCCTGTCTTAAAATTATGCAACACATGGTTTAGGTAAGTTCTCTGTTTTAAGTTTAGGGAACATACTATTTCCTCTAAACATGACGATGTCATTAAAACAAGCAGCTTAACAAACTGAACAGTGTTGCTGCTTGGCCCATCTGCATTCTCGTCATTTCCCTTTCATTTAAAACATTGAATTTCCTACGATTAGCCTCAATAAACTTCCTATTCAGAATACAAACTTCTTCTCAATTTTTACTAACTAACTCCTCTTGTTCATTTCTCCAAGTATAATACAGCATAACTAATTCCCTAAAATATTTCTCCCTATCGTGACTAACTTTATATCTCCTATAACGTATTATCAGTGGACTACGCCTTTCTCTAAAAAATACGCTACCATTGCGAAGAGGATAAACTTCGGTTGTACCGAATTCTTCATTTCCTACCTCATCCTGTGATTCTGGGCGAGTCCTACCTGCAGTTTTAGAGAAAGTATAAAATGCCGCAAAATCTGCTAAGCATAAACTATTTAGATCATCTGGACGGTGACGTAATCCAGCGTTTATGAATATTTTCTGCATTGCTGCTCTCTGACAACGACAATAAGGTGCTTCCGGTGTAGATATTTCCGAGCCTTTCATGAACTTATGACCAATGTGCTGCAGTTTCTTCCTAATGCTAAAATTTCCTAAACCCGCTACCTCTACAGCTTCTGTCTTCCTCTTAGATATTTTTCTTAGATCTAATTGTTAGATCAGAAAAGAAAAAAGGCTCTAAGAGTCTAAGAGAGATAGACAAACGTATCGAAGTAGAAGAATTAAATCAAACATTTTTATCAAGTGATGAAAGAAGCACTGAAATAAAAGTTGAAATTGCTAAAGAGACAATTACTGAGAAAATAGAAAATGCAAGCGGCGTCAAAGAAAATTCCAATTAAAAAGTAGATTAAAAACTTTGACGAGAATGCAGATGCCTGTCAGCTGACGGACAGACAGAAATATGTAAATGCACGGAATAACATGACAGGCACAGCTAAACTATTTTTGGAAACTGTCTCAGCTGCTAATTTCGAAGATTTGAGCATGATTTTGATTGAGGAGTTTGACCAACAGCTGAGCAGCGCAGAAATTCATAAACAGTTAAGAAGCCGCATGAAGTAGCAGACAGAAAATGTTCATGAGTACGTGCTATAAATGCGCAAGATCTGCCCTTTGCAAAATTGAAGACGAATCAATTATTAGCTACATTGTCGATGGACTGGAGGTGCGAGATGATTTAAAATATTCATTATATAGTTCAACATAATTTAAGGAGTTAAAGAAGCGCTACGATATAGTAGATGTGATAACCAAAAACAATCAAACCAAACGCCGGCAAGTCGTGCACACAGGTGTACAGCAAGATTAAAGCATTAAAGCGTAACAGCAGCATTGCTTAAACTGCGGATCAACTGAACATAAAAAGCTAAATGTCGCGAAGAGGTCAAATGCTTCAAGTGTAATGGAACTGGACATATATCAAAGGAGTGTCCTGGAATAAAACACAGCATTAATGTAATCTGAAAGGAAATGAATGACAATCGGATGAAGGAATGCACAATCAATGGGCAAAAAGTAAGATGCTTGGTGGATACAGGAGCAGATGTGTCTATCATGAGGCAGTGCAAATACGACGAAATCTTGCAGGATCATCCACTGCAGAATAGTTTTATTAAGCTATTTGGATTGGGTAATATTGCCACGGATGTATTAAGCGAAGTTGCTACCGAAGTAAAATCGAGTACAGAGCACACTTTTCTGGTAGTCTCCAATTCTAAGCTGGAAATGGACGTCCTCATTGGATATGATTTTCTTCAGAAGTTCACTGTCGCATTCAACAGTCAAGGATATAGCTTTTGCAAGAATGAGATACAAAACAACGATGAGAAGTACAATGTTTTGAACGTAATTAGCAGCACAGACGAAATAGATGTCGAAATAAAATACGTTTCTGCAGTTACCAAACTAATAGACGACTACAAACCAGATGAAAGCCGGTAAGCTGTCCAATAAAGTTGAATATACAGCCGAATTGTACTAATATTGCATTTCGAGATAGTCTCAGCCGTTTGTCAACAAGCGAACAAAAGGTGGTGCAAGAACAAGTCGATGAATGGTTGCAATAAGGGATCGTCAGTTATTCATGTTCATATATGGTTAGCAGAGTGGTGGTCGCAAAGAAGAAAGATGGAGCATTGATTATCGCAAGCTCAACACGCCCGTGCTGAAGGATAGGTTTCCAGTTCCAATTGCCGAGGAGGTTTTGAAGAAGATGCAACATGCTAAGTATTTCACAGTCATTGACCTTAAACACGGGTTTTCGCAAGGGGAAACGGCCAAATTGAGAGGGTAAACAGAGACATTATTTCCGTGCTAGCTAAGCTGTCAGCAGCAGAACCCTCAAAATGGTTCAAATATACATCGCAAGTACAACGTTGCATAAATTCGAATATCCATTCATCAACAAAGCTTACACCGTTTAAGTCATGTTCGGAGTCAAAAAGAGAAATGAAACAGACACCGAATTATATTATAAATAGAAAAAAACAAGAAAGAAAAGTACAGTCGAGCACGCCCGACCGTATAAAACTCTTTGCATTTTTTTCCCGGTTAAATTATTAAAATCGGTATGAAGATATTACATTTCTAGTATTTGCATTGAAACAAAAACAATCTAAGCATAATCATACATACACATACATCTGTTTGTTTGTATGCGATTTTTTTTTAGGTGTGTCTAGTTTTTTGCTCATTGTGGGCGAATGTATTGACTGACTAAATATGTGATCGATTGACACCAAGCTCGAACTTGTAGCTCTTACTATCTCTGAAATAGGTTTGTTCAGACAGACGGACAGACAGACATGGCTATATCGACTCGGCTAGTGATGCTGATCAAGAATATATATACTTTTTGGCGTCTGCCACGCCTCCTTCTGCCTGTTACAAACCCAGGCAAAGTCGATAAATGAAAATGATGCGATCAAACAAGAAAAAAGGCTCTAAGAGTCAGATGGACAAACATATCGAAGCAGAAGAATTAAATCAAACATTTATATCAAGTGATGAAATAAGCACTGAATTAAAAGTTGAAATTGCTAAAGAGACAATTACTGAGAAAATAGAAAGTGCAAGTAGCGTCGAAGATCAACAGCGGCAGACAGGCGCCATTGAAGAACATACGTTAATGCGCAGTAGCGATTTAAGTTCACTCATCAGACTGTTGACTTCTAAATTCGTAGAAGGCGAAGCAAAAGACAATAATGTAAGAGTATCGGTTGATAGTTTTGCAAAAGTGTTGCCAGACTGCGATGGAGTGCAAATTCCAATTAAAAAGTGGATTAAAAACTTTGAGGAGAATGCAGATGCCTGTCAGCTGACGGACAGACAGAAATATGTAAATGCACGGAATAAGATGACAGGCACAGCTAAACTATTATTGGAAACTGTCTCAGTTGCTAATTTCGAAGATTTGTGCATGATTTTGATTAAGGAGTTTGACCAACAGCTGAGCAGCGCAGAAATTCATAAACAGTTAAGAAGCCGCATGAAGTAGCAGACAGAAAATGTTCATGAGTACGTGCTATAAATGCGCAAGATCTGCCCTTTGCAAAATTGAAGACGAATCAATTATTAGCTACATTGTCGATGTACTGGAGGTGCGAGATGATTTAAAATATTCATTATATAGTTCAACATAATTTAAGGAGTTAAAGAAGCGCTACGATAAAGTAGATGTGATAACCAAAAACAATCAAACCAAACGCCGGCAAGTCGTGCACACAGGTGTACAGCAAGATTAAAGCATTAAAGCGTAACAGCAGCATTGCTTTAACTGCGGATCAACTGAACATAAAAAGCTAAATGTCGCGAAGAGGTCAAATGCTTCAAGTGTAATGGAACTGGACATATATCAAATATATATATGCAAATACGACGAAATCTTGCAGGATCATCCACTGCAGAATAGTTTTATTAAGCTATTTGGATTGGGTAATATTGCCACGGATGTATTAAGCGAAGTTGCTACAGAAGAAAAATCGAGTACAGAGCACACTTTTCTGGTAGTCTCCAATTCTAAGCTGGAAATGGACGTCCTCATTGGATATGATTTTCTTCAGAAGTTCACTGTCGCATTCAACAGTCAAGGATATAGCTTTTGCAAGAATGAGATACAAAACAACGATGAGAAGTACAATGTTCTGAACGTAATTAGCAGCACAGACGAAATAGATGTCAAAATAAAATACGTTTCTGCAGTTACCAAACTAATAGACGACTACAAACCAGATGAAAGCCGGTAAGCTGTCCAATAAAGTTGAATATACAGCCGAATTGTACTAATATTGCATTTCGAGATAGTCTCAGCCGTTTGTCAACAAGCGAACAAAAGGTGGTGCAAGAACAAGTCGATGAATGGTTGCAATAAGGGATCGTCCGTCATTCAAGTTCATATATGGTTAGCAGAGTGGTGGTCGCAAAGAAGAAAGATGGAGCATTGATTATCGCAAGCTCAACATGCCCGTGCTGAAGGATAGGTTTCCAGTTCCAATTGCCGAGGAGGTTTTGAAGAAGATGCAACATGCTAAGTATTTCACAGTCATTGACCTTAAACACGGGTTTTCGCAAGGGGAAACGGCCAAATTGAGAGGGTAAACAGAGACATTATTTCCGTGCTAGCTAAGCTGTCAGCAGCAGAACCCTCAAAATGGTTCAAATATACATCGCAAGTACAACGTTGCATAAATTCGAATATCCATTCATCAACAAAGCTTACACCGTTTAAGTCATGTTCGGAGTCAAAAAGAGAAATGAAACAGACACCGAATTATATTATAAATAGAAAAAAAACAAGAAAGAAAAGTACAGTCTAGCACGCCCGACCGTATAAAACTCTTTGCATTTTTTTCCCGGTTAAATTATTAAAATCGGTATCAAGATATTACAATTCTAGTATTTGCATTGAAACAAAAACAATCTAAGCATAATCATACATACACATACATCTGTTTGTTTGTAATCGAGTTCACATACATTTGACATACATTTGTTCACACATGTATGTAAGTGTGTATTCGGCGCGGCCGGCGACTGCGGGCAGCGCTGCCGACAGATAGGCAGCGAAAACGTTTTTGTCTCTCTTGCACTCATTAGAGATATTGCGTTCAATTATCAATATTGTAACGCTTCTAGTTTTCTTTTTTATAGTCCGATTTTAATGCACCTTTCAGGAATAGTTTGATATAATTAGACTACACTCGAATTATACAATTACATTGCTGTACTATTTGAACAAATGCCTAAAAATGAATCGAAAGTTAAGAGTTGTTTTTATGTTTTGTTTGATTTAGGCAGTCCAAAATTTTAAATGCCAATGCATTTACGCTGCCGCTAGGTACCTCCATACCAAAATTGATGATCCTAGGTGCCATGGTTACTAAGATATTCGCCGAAAACAACGATTTTTTTTTAGGTGTGTCCAGTTTTTTGCTCATTGTGGGCGAATGTATTGACTGACTAAATATGTGATCGATTGACACCAAGCTCGAACTTGTAGCTCTTACTATCTCTGAAATAGGTTTGTTCATACGGGCGGACAGACAGACAGACAGACAGACAGACAGACAGACAGACAGACGGACAGACGGACATGGCTATACCGACTCGGCTTGTGATCCTGATCAAGAATATATAGTTTATGGGGTCTGCCACGCCTCCTTCTGACTGTTACATACTTTTGCACAAACCCAATATACTCTTGCAGAGAGTATAAAAATTCAATTATAACAATTGAGTTCATCGGGGGGAATCCCAAATCCATAAAGTCGAGGGTTAACGTCCTCATAAAATCAAAAACAGGAGATTACACGACACGAATCGAGGTATTCGTTCTACCACATATTGTGGCAGACCAACCGAACCGAAAAATAAAGGACGTATCCTGGGTGCCAGCCAACCTACCACTGGCAGATCCAACCTTTGAAAAACCTGGAAAGGTTGATTTATTATTAGGAGCAGAGCACTAGTTTGAGATACCACTGATGCAAAATTCCGAATAGGGCTGAATTATAGCTGAAAAACTGCACGCAACGACTCCAACAACTGGTTTGTGCTCCGTCGCAAGTACGGCTAATGACACTGACAAATTGCTGGAACGAATTTGGAGATTGGATAGTTTGCAGTCGATACAGTCCTACAGGACCCCCGCAGAGTCACACTGTGAAGCCCATTTCCAAAAGAATGTACAAAGAGCAGTTGAAAGAAATTAATCATGATAAGGCGATTTCTGGCATTGGAGAAAAAACTCTGCCGTGATCCAAAGCTACAAGGTAGTTACGTAGAGTTTATGAAGGAGTATAAACGACTCGGCCATATGAAGGAAGTAATACCGCAGGAGGTTCCAAACTCTCATTACTTCATTCCACATCATTACTGATACTGACGACAACAGCATCAAGACAAAATCACTAAAAGAGTCAGAATTTGCTAAAATATTTGACCCACTTGGCCTTTTTGCCCCAGTAGTTGTATGACCATAAATATTTATGCAACAATTAATGGAGTCAAAAATTGACTGGGATGAGCAGCTATCTCCAAGTCTTAAAAGAGATTGGATAATATATCGAGACGACCTTCAAAGTCTCAACAAACTGAAGATTCCTCGCCACAAATGGAAAAACGCAAGTAAGAAAGGAAGTTCACACCTTTGTTGATGCTTCAAAAAAGGCGTCTGGAGCTGCAATATAAATTCTTGCGACATAGTAATAATAATTGGCCATAACACCCCTAATGGGGCTTAGCCTGATGCACGATTTGCCTCCACGCTTCTCTGTCCTGTGCGCGACTTCGCCAGTTGGTAACACCAAGTGCTGGGGGGGCATCCATCTGGTCCTTCCAATGTGAGCGTGGCCTTCCTCTCCTCCCTTGTCCGCGAACTACCGCATCAAAAACACAGCGAGCTGGAGCTGTTTCCTCCATACGGCCAATGTGGCCTAGCCAGCGAAGGCGCTGAATGTTAACTCGCTTGACCATGTCCACATCCCCGTATAACTCGTACAGTTCATCATTCCATCTGATGCGATAGATACCGCCAACGCAAATTGGTCCGAAGATCTTGCGCAGAATCTTTCTCTCGAAGACACCAAGAGCAGCTGCATCTGTCTGCGTCATTGTCCAGGCTTCCGAACCATACAGCAACACTGGAGTGATGAGCGTTTTGTATAGTGCAACCTTTGCCTTCCGAGATAGGGCTCTATTATTAAAATGCCTACTTAGCCCAAAGTAGCACCTGTTGGCAAGTGTGATCCTCCGCATGATCTCCAGGCTGACATCAATGTTATTGGTCACTGCAGCTCCCAAGTAGACAAAATCCTTGACAGACTCGAAGTTATAGTCGCCAGCAGTACGGTGAGAGTAAAGACGCCGCGACTCTCTGCTACTGCACACCATAAACTTCATTTTGCCCATGTTCACTGCAAGTCCAACTCTCGCTGATTCCTTTTCGATAGCTTCAAAAGCCGCAGTAACACCACGCTTGGTACGACCAATAATATCAATATCATCGGAGTAACCAAGGAGCTGAACACATTTGTTTCCCAGTATTGTTCCCGTCCGATGCACTCCAGCTTTCCCTTTTATACTCTCCATCAGTAGATTGAAGAGCAAATATGATGGCGAGTCGCCCTGTCTAAGACCACGCTTGGTACTGAAGGTTTCGGAATGGTCATTTCCTACCTTGACAGATCTTATGGTGTTGCTCAATGTCATTCTGCAAAGCCGTATTAGCTTTGCAGGTATACCAAGTTCAGACATGGTAGCGTAGAGGCGATCTCGCTGTGGGCTATCGAAGGCAGCTTTAAAATCGACAAACAGGTGGTAGGTGTCGATTTGGTTCTCGTGCGCTTTCTCCAAGATCTGGCGTAGTGTGAAGATCTGGTCGACTGTGGACCTCCCAGGGCGAAAGCCGCATTGATACGGTCCAATCAATGTGAAGCATATATTTTAAGTTTCTCACACATTCGCTCGTGAGAACCTTGTATGCGACGGAAAGAACGCTAATGCAACGATAATTGGTGCGCTGTGTAGCATCCTTTCTTCAGGATGGGGCAGAATATACTGGGGTCCCAACTAACGGGCATGCTTTCCGATAGCCATACGCTGCTGATGAGCTGGTGCATGCACCCTACCAACTCATCGCATCCGGCCTTAAACAATTCAGCCGGTAGCCCATCAGCTCCAGCGGCTTTATTGTTTTTAAGTCGGCGTATTGCGACTTCGACCTCCGTATGTCTAGGGATGGGAACATTAACACCATCATCTCTGATTGGGGTTAGTGGATCAACTTTGTCAGGTTCGTCTTCACTGTTTCCAGCCAAAAGACTTTCAAAGTGATCCCGCCATAACCTCAGTACCATATCCGCATCTGTGACAAGGTTTCCGTCATCACTCCTGCAGGCAAGCGATCCAGGCTTATACCCTTGAGTCATGCGATTGACTCTCCGGTAGAAGTCGCGGGCATCATTCCTGCATCTGCTACTCTCCATCTTCTCAAACTCAAGCCTTTCTATCTCCCGCTTCTTCCTCTTGAAAAGGCGCTTCTCATATCGTCTCCGCGACCTATAAGTGTCTACTACCGCTCGAGTGGCTCCTACTTGCAGCGTTCTTCTGTAGGCGGCGTCCTTTGCAGCAGTCGCTTCTCGACACTCCAGGTCATACCATGGATTCCTTTTCGGAGGTCGCTGGAATCCCAGAGTTTCCACAGCAGAAGTGGTCATGGCGTTCGATATGTGCGACCACATATCAGCAGTATTTGTAGGCGTTGGAGAGAGTTCTGCCAGTCGGCATGAGAGTAGAGTGGAGAAGGCATCCTTATGCTGTTGTGACTGCAACTTTCAGATGTCAAGCTTCCTTGTCATACCTCGATGTGGGACTTTCGCAACACATAGGCGTGCGCGAACCTTAGCCACAACTAAGTAGTGGTCGGAGTCGATGTTGGGACCCCGATAGGATCTCACATCAAGGATGCTAGACGCGTGCCTTGCATCGATCACAACATGATCAATCTGATTGTTAGTCAGACGATCAGGGGAGAGCCAGAATGCCAGGAGCGTAGCAGCAAATCCTATCAGCCTAAGCCCGTTGATCGAGGTAGACTCATGCAGGCTATACTTCCCAACGGTTGCTCCAAAAATGCCCTCCCGTCCGATTTTGGCATTAAAATCTCCCAGGAGAATTTTAACGTCATGTGACGGGCGTCGGCTATACGCTCAGTCGAGCTCTGTATAGAAAGCATCCTTGGTAGCATCGTCTTTGTCCTCCGTTGGGGCGTGCACACAGATGAGGCTGATGTTAAAGAATTTGGCAGCAATTCGGACCGTCGCAATTCTCTCGCTATATGGTCTGAACTGCGAGACACGGTGCCGTAGCCTGGATCCTACGACGAAACCGCAACCAAACTTATGTCTACTATTATGACAGCTGTAGTATATGTCACAGGCTTTCTTCCTCATGCAGCCCTGTCCAATCCATCGCATTTCTTGAAGAGCCGTGATGTCGGCCTTCAATTTATTGAGGGTATCCGCTAGTTGTTGAGCAGCACCGGGTCTGTACAATGTCCGCACATTCCAAGTGCATAGTTTCAAATCGTTGTCCTTTTTACGTTTGCCATGGTCGTCAACGTTGTTTGGGTTCTTATCCGAGGCTCCTCTTGCATGCTTCACTGATGTTGGTTTTTCCATGGGTGGATATCAAGTCCTACGCCAAAACCTAATTTAAGGATTAGGATCCCGCCGCGCACTTTGGTTTATAACTCAGCGGGTTCTGAGTTAGAATCCAGGAGGAACCACGTAGAGGTAATGTGTCGACTTGAAGAGTGAAGGGACAAGGATCACACTGGCGCCCCCCAAGTTGGACGCAGTCAGTAGTTTTACCTTGTGTTCTCTCCCCCATCTCCCCCGGGCGACATAATACATCAACTGTCCGCTTGTTATGTGCAAAATCCAAGGTAGCACCTTTGGCAAATCACTCACTACCTCGTCTGGAACTTTGTGATATAAGGAACGGAACTTTCGGCATGAGTACGAAGGGTCTGCACATGAAAAACAAATACAATCCAGGATATTTATGGACAGATTCAAGGATTGTTCTATCATGGATCAATACACAATCGTCAAGTCTGCAAACTTTTGTAGCAAATAGAATTGCGAAATTCAAGAATTGACTACAGTAAAGGAGGCACGTCTCATCGCAAAACAACGCCGCAGACATTCTGTCACGTGGAAAATTAGCGACGAATTTGGATTCGACTAGTATTTAGCTACACAGATCATTATTTTTTCATCAGAGTGGGCCGAAAAGTAAAACCAAGGAGTGTAGCAGTTCCAGTCGCCGAAACAGTAGATACAATATACTTCATTAACCACAACGACTCACGTCGAAGATTACAGCGCATTATAGCATACATGATGCGACTACGGCAGCCAAACAAGAAGTGCACTACACTCATACAAGAGGGGTTGGAGCATGCAAGAACAATCATAGTACGAAAGATTCAACAGACAGATTTCCCTGAAGAATTAAAGGATCTCACAAGGCATGGCATGGTAGACAGCAGAAGCAACCTCAAATCCATGACACCGTTTCAGGATAAGGATGGAATTATGAAAGTGGGTGGTAGGCTTGAGACAAGGCTAACATTGCAATATTTTGTTTTTTCGCGACTAAGGCCGTTCATATGAAGACAGTAAGTGATCTAACTACTTACAAGTTTATCGCTGCCTTTAAGAGATTCAAGGGACTCCGTGGAAATTGTCAAATTTCTATTGCGAAAATGTTACAAATTTTTTTAGGCTCCAACAACAAATTGCAAGGATTGGAGGAAGCAATTTACAACCCCAAGGCAAAGGCCAGTGTATTAAAGCAATGTCTAATAAAAGAAGACAATATACCATGTCGACAATGGCCTATCGGAAGAGACCAAAGGGTTTACACCGTCACCGACAACCACTTACGAGTAGTCGATGTAAAAACTGCGAATGGAACCCATAGGAACCCACTCGATGATACACGACAAACCGATCCCGCAACCAACCCGAAGACAAAGCCAGTCAAACAACCCTGTATGTCCTTTGAATCAAAACCTGGCATCTACTACGAAAGAATTGGAACAGCTCGACTGGCTGTGGTGGATTGAACCATCATAACTTTTTATGATTTGGAACCATATTGGAAGAAGATGAATATGTTTTTTCGAGGTATTGATAGCATAAGGAAAATATGTACCGACTTCTGCATCACAGTTTTATGTCACAACATGTATTCACACTTCATGTATAAAACGAGTTAACAGCTGAAAACGATTTTTTGCAGCAAATACGACATGAAAGAGCGCCACTCGGTACAATTGGAAATATAGCTAGCAGCTTGTTTGGAGTATTGGATTCTATATATGCAAAGGAAATGACCGAAACCATACTAAAGGTATAGCAAAATTAAGACTATTTAGTATCGGTGTTAAAAAACTCAAACCTCCTTTGTGGACTCCACCTACAACGTTTTAAAACTGCGGGACTAAATAGACCAGATGAAGGATCACCTAAAGATAGGACAGCACATTAAAAGTACAAATAGTGATGTGCTCCAACTTTATAAAACAAGAACACTGTGGATCAAAAACAATCTAAGCAAAATCAAACATCCGTTTGTATTCGAATACACATACGTTTGACATTATAAGTATGTATGTGTGTATTCGGCGCGGCCAGCGTCTGCGGGCAGCGCTGACGCCACACATGCAGATAAAACGTTCGATCACACTTGTATGTTTCTGTCTCGCTTGCACTCATACCTTGATATTGCGTTCAATTATCAATATTATAACGCTTCTAGTTTTCTTGTTTATAGTCAGATTTCAATGCGTCTTTTTAGAATAGTTTGATATAGTTAGCCTCCACTCGAATTATACAATAACAATGGTGTACAATATAAACAAATGCCTAAAAGCGGAACGAAAGTTGAGAGTTATTTTTATGTATTGTGGGGAAAAGGGGGCGTGGAAGTCCAAAATTTTAAATGCCAATGCATTAACGCTGTCGCTAGGAACCAGAATTACCAGAATTGGTGATCCTAGGTGCCATGGTTACTGAGATATTCGCCGAAAACAACGATTTTTTCCGAGGTGTGTCTAGTTTATTGCTCATTGTGGGCGAATGGAGCGTATATACTTTATGGGGTCTGCCACGCCTCCTTCTGCCTGTTACATACATTTGCACAAACCCAATATATTCTTGCAGAGAGTATAATAATGCAAGCTGAAGGAGCCATAGTTGACAAGCACGTCATATTTATAATAACGCTTCCACTTATATCGACACAGACGCTGGAACTATTTCAGTAGTGGCTTCCCACGGAACTACAGAATTGTTAATAGACATACCACTAATCGCCGTCTATGATCATCATGTTGAATTCCTTAGCCTTACACACGAGGAATTTAAAAATTGTCATCCTCTTCATAGAAATGAACACATATTATCACAAGCAATCAAACTTCAGGATGGAGCATTGGTTCGAATTTCTAATGTTTAACAACAGATCGGCAGATAGCTGTCTAACATTAACAACGAAACATTCGCTTAATTGGACTAATATGTTCTTCAAGAACCAGTGGTTATTTGCCACACGGACTCCTATATATCTCTCAGCTGTTTGTTCTGATGGCACATCGAGCATCCAACTACGAGAGGTTGGACTCCTTGCAATGAAGAAAGGCAGTTCCATTCGCAACGCAAATATGATCATAACAGCTCACAGCACATCAACAAGCACAAGATACATGCGGTTTGGAAATCTAACCAGCAACACTTAGGACCCAAGGCAACATAGCTGCCCCAGTAACTGGACAAGATGCCTTTTGGATCGACATGATAGTTAAACTACCGTTTAACGGCCTGGAGTATGTTGAGTCTACGTTATCCAGGATCATCGCTATACAGAATTCATATCATATTAAGATAAGATAGCATGTTCTAGGGTTATCAACTGGACCAGACAGTAAGCAAATAACATTTCATTCTCGCTATATTGAATTATCAATTTTAAGATGGGCCTTTTAGACCGTAATACAACCTTTGTATATATATTTGGGATATTCCTAAGTAAAATGGTTAATCATCAGTTCATGTAATCTAGTACCATAAATCCTAACTGACCCTTTCCATCAAAGAAAACGATACCGATTTATTTCACAGAAGTTAGGGATTTACTTCTGTGAAATAAATCGGTACGAAAATAGCACTTGAATATTGAGTGCCGAGTCTCGCCTTGCACTATTTTTACTCATCTCCATTGTCCAGCTGGTGATGACATTCGGTCTACATTCGGCGGCAGCAACGTTCCAGAGATTTTTCGACACCATGATAGGACCAGAGATAGAGCCCCACACGTTCGCATATCTCGCCGACATCGTGGTGACAGGAGCCACAAATGGGCACCACTTCGCGAACCTGAGAGAGGTGTCCCGGAGTCTATGAGCTGCGAACCTGAGGATGAATGGGAAGAAATGTCGATTTTTCCAGAATAAACTAGCATATTTAGGTAAGATTGATGGGATCTGGAACCTTTAAGCTCCCCAAAACCTAAAGACACTACGCAAATGCCTTGGAGTGGAATCATTGTACAGGCGGCTTGTACTGAACTTCGCCACCCTAGTCGAGCCGATGACATCCTTCCTCAGGAAGAGCCAGAAGTGAACCTGGGGAGAGGCACAGGAGAATGCTCTTCAGGAACTAAAGGAGAGCTGACGACGGCGCCGGTGTTGGCATGTCTTGACTTCTCAAACGATCGACGAGGACGAGAGAGTGAAAGCTTACGCCAGCCGAAAGTTTCTGGCTGTAAAACTACTCGACGACGGAAAAGGAGTGCATGGCGATAGTATGGGCCATCAGAAAGATGCAGTGCTACCTGGAAGGCTATCGCTTCGAAGTGGTGACAGACCACTTGGCACTCCAATGGCTTAACTCCATCGAGAGTCCATCTAGAAAGATAGCGAGATAGGCTCTGGAGTTACAACAGTTTCACTTCGACATTAAGTATCGCAAGGGTAAGCTTATCGCAGTAGCTGACACACTTTCGTGGTAACCCCTGGATTCGTGCCAGCAAGTGGTAGCCAAGGGCAACCATTGCAGCTGGATAACGAAGATGCGGGAGAGGATCAAGATCCAGCCAGAGAAAATCTTGGACTACATCGAAGAGAACGAGCAATTGTACTGGAATCTGGGACAGAGGACCGACGACGAAGACTACATTCCAAGGCAACCCCTGCACTGTTGCAACAAACGTTTCGCAAAAGGATTTTACGTCATTTCGGAGTGCCAAGGACTTTCGTTTGCGACAAGGGAGTCCAGTTCGCGAGCACAGGCTTCAGGAAGTAAATTGAGTCCCTGGGAGCCACGATCCCAAACTCGCAAGATATTCGCTCTTCCTTTGCATGGCGACTCGCTGAAAACAACGGTGGGGCCCCCGTTTGGATCTCGTGCCCTTCCCTTTCACCTCTTGCTCTTCATTCAGGAACAGCGGCAGCGGTAAAGCACCGCGCAACTCGCAGAGAACTGCGGCAGCTACCCCGCATCGATATCGCGTCTCATCGTAAAGCAGATCAGGTAGCCCATCGAATCAAATGTTGATATAATTAAGCTAAGAAACTGTCTCTTGGTAGGCACGCCTTCCATAATTCTTTGAAACTTTACATTTTATTATACTCTCTGCAAGAGAATATTGGGTTTGTGCAAAAGTATGTTACAGGCAGAAGGAGGCGTGGCAGACCCCACAAAGCATATATATTCTTGATCAGCATCTCAAGCCGAGTCGATATAGCCATGTCCGTCTGTCCGTCTGTTTGTCTGTCTGTCCGTCCGTATGAACATACAGATTTCAGAGATGGTAAGAGCTAAAAGTTCGAGCTAAGTATCAATCGATCATATATTTAGTCAGACAGTACAAGGTTTTTTTTTTTTCGATGCCACGCCAACAATGTAGCAGTCAACGTAGTAGCAGTCCATTATTGCCTTGACAGCACGTGGGTTCGTTTGTAGATGACGCAGCGCATTAAGCATCATCACGTGATGTGCAGCACTATCAGAGCAGCCAGCTGAGAGCGTCATCATCAGCATCTCGTATACATTTGCATCTCGTTGGTGATCTCCATCTCTCCATCTGTGCACACCGGTCCGTAGGTTGCACATAGACCTAGCGAAACAAATCTTTAAGGTCTCCGCTGACTGCATAGGTACCTTCTCTGAAGTGGCGGTCGAATCAAAGACAAGTCGAATTTTCCCTCGCTTATTCGAGTTCGTCACCGCAAAGTGCGGTAAGTAAATTTGTCGTTGCTGGTTGCATCGGCCACACGTCGAGCTAATCCTTTATTTATGTAGTCGTTCATCATGCCTCTGTATGCTTGCGGAAATTTATCGTCTTGTTCCACATTTAGTAGTCTGTTGAGAGCCATCTTATAACTCGAGGGTTACACAACTTTATCGCGTCTCCAAATAAGCCCTGTCTGGTAATGCCCAAACCGTGGTGTCGTTCAAAATCTTCCGTGCTTGTATGTCCTCGTTTGAGGGAGCTGACGGTGCTGGCTTGACTCCGAGGTTCTAAACTCATACTCTTAACTATCCTGTGGATAGCGTCTTCTTTCGTTACTGCAAGTACTTATGGACTTGGCGTGGAGTTGTGCTTCACGCTTCATGGTGCTCCGTCAAACAGGGCTTGCGTGACCGATTGTCGGTTGCACTACACGAAAGAGTACTCGTGTGGTGCTAGAGTTGATGCAACTCAGATTCATCAGCGGTGTACGTCTGTTCCCAACGGCTAGATGGGCTTTTGTGAGGCGTGTTGGCTGCTCTGTCCGCCTGCGGCTTGGTTTATTACCAGTCTCGTGGATGAGGTTGTGATGTGCTCTTTGGCAGCCGTTGATAGGACGTTTTTCCTTCACGTCGCATACTCCGACTGTATGCCCAGTATTCAGGAACAGTAAATATAGATGGTATATCTTAGCTATTTTCCATGTTGCTTTTGGCGATGTCGTGTGGCTCCTGACACATCGAGCAGGATTGGTGACCATCCACGGGTGGCGTGTCATGTTCGTCCCTGGTGTTGGTGTATAATACATGTCGGCTGTGCTCCATGCAACCGGAGTACAATATTGCGCGTATCACATTGATTGATTTGATCTTCAAGATGGAGGACATTATACCACTGATTGGCGTTAACTGCAGCTATACGTTGCTGGCTGAGGCGATGTCACTCCCTGCAATCGACCCTTCGATGCTTTCAACAATGCCAGACAATGAATCTTGGATATCAGAAATTTTTACCGAAATCTCATTAATTAAAATCAAATATAAAATAGGAGATAGTTGATACCGAAGTGTGTCCTCGGTGACCTCATTCTCTTTACCAACACGTACACAGTTCTCCAACAACACTTAAAGGGAAAACTCTGAAGCCAGGCACCTACATAAAATGCCAACCATTTCAATGTATGCATTAAAGAAGAGTCCTATACTCAATGCAAGTGTATATTGGGTTTGTGCAAAGTATGTAACAGGCAGAAGGACGTGTAGCTGACCCCTTAAAGTATGTATATTCTTCATCACCATCAAAAGCCGAGTCGATATAGCAATGTTCGTCTGTCCATCCGTCTGTATGAATAAACAGATTTCAGGGATGGTAAGAGCTACAAGTTCGAACTTGGTCTTAATCGACCACATCAGTCAATACAAGAATCTTTTCGATGCTACGCCCCATTCGCCCGCACTGAGCAAAAAACTAGACATTCGTGAGAAAAATAACTAGTATATCAAACAAGAGCTCTTAGTAACAACCGGATTTTTTTATTCTAATTCTTATTATTATTATCTACACAATATTGTAGTAGGTTTGGCTGAAATTCAGTCAGTAGGCTTTTGATTTTCGTACGTATTCTATTTTAAATAGACAATTTTAATACAAAGTCCAATCCTGCCTGAAAGTTTGAGCAATTCTGGTAAAAAAAATCTGATGATGTTTGTTGTTGATTGATTGTTGTTTGTCCTCATGTAGTTTTCTATACAAAAATATTAAAGTTTTATCTGATATAGCCGTCCGACTTGAATGCCCAACTGACTGCCCAACACGGATTTGTAAAGAGTCGGTCGACTTCGACCATGTGTTGAAATTTACCTCTATTGTAAATGAGGTATTCCTCAATAAAATGTAAACTGATGTCATCTATATTGACTTCACTAAAGCGATTGATTCTGTTTATCACAACCTCCTTTAAGAAAACCTTCGCATTTTAGGTTTCCACCTTACATTCTTTTGTGGATATCATCTTATCAAACAGGTATGACCCAAAGGGTTATGCTTAGATGATGCCATCTATAAATCTGCTTTCGCTTTTTCTAAAGTTTCCCACGATAATCACCTAAGTCACTTATTTTATAATCTTTTCTAAACGACAATCCCTCCTCACTAGAATTGCAACCTTTCGAAGGGAAGGTTGATTATTACATATCTTGAAATAGTAGGGCGGAAGCCATACTAACAGAATACGATATTGATAAGGAAAGGCCTCTACATCGATCTATAGTGTTGTATATTGGGCAGAAGATTCGTGGCAGCGCCGACAGGGCACTCGATGCGTAGGACGTACAGAATGATGATTGGCCGGAAATTAGGAGGATTCTGGAACTCCATTTCGTTGATAAACGCAATACTCGTACGCTAGAGCACCAGGTGAGTTTAATGACAACAAGTAAGAAAGGCTACAGTCGATCGAGTTGACTGTAAAAGACCCCGTACTCCCATAGTAATGCGCATTTGTATTTAATTTGAATTAAAATTTTATTACGAAATTTAAAAATTAAAATTTATATGTATATTTTGAATTGATATTAAAAAAAAAAATTAAATTAGCAATTCTCATTGCCAGCATTCGAACCTACGATGCTCAGGCAACGATTTCACATCGCGCCGCAACTCTACCATTCGCACCACGCACCACTTTCAAGCATGTTCCGCTTATTCGCATTTACATGTTATACATACAAGTACACACTCGTTTGAAATTATGTGTATGCACATATGTATGTATGCGTGCCTAGCACTGGTCGGCACGGCACCGTCGCAGCATCTGCGAGCAGCGCTGACGTCACACAGGCGGCGAAATTGTAGCTAAATTACATAAACTTTCTAACGTTCTAACTTTTTTGTTAATTAACGGATTTTAACGCCGCTTGGAATATAATTACAATTACAATTTGATTAATTAATTACAACACTGTACTATTTGATTAAATGCCCTAAATCCTGAAAATTTGGAGCTTGAAATTTTGAAAGTTCTAGAACACCTGGATCTTTTAAACTACAAAAGCTAGAGCCGTTATTATCTTACGCAGGTTAAGTTTATTTCAAATTTTTGCCACGCCCCTTACCGCCCCCGCAATGAGCAAAAAACCAGACACACCTCGAAAAAAATGTAGTTTTAGGCCAATAACTCAGTAACTATGGCACTTAGGAACACCATTTCTGGTAAGCAGGTTGCTAAATACAGCCTTAATGCAATGCCATTCAAAATTTTGGCCTGCCACGTCCCCTTTTTTCATATAAGCTAAAAAACTTTCAAAATTTCAAGCTCAAAATTTTCAGGATTTAGGTCATTTAGTCAAATAGTACAGTGTTGTAATTAATTAATCAAAATTAGGAATATCATATCAAACTATATTCCAAGCGTTAAAATCCGTTAATTAACAAAAACGTTAGAACGTTAGAAAGTTTATGTAATTTAGCTGCAATTTCGCCGCCTGTGTGACGTCAGCGCTGCTCGCAGACGCTGCGACGGTGCCGTGCCGACCAGTGCTAGGCACGCATACATACATATGTGCATACACATAATTTCAAACGAGTGTGTACTTGTATGTATAACATGTAAATGCGAATAAGCGGAACATGCTTGAAAGTGGTGCCTGGTGCGAATGGTAGAGTTGCGGCGCGATGTGAAATCGTTGCCTGAGCATCGTAGGTTCGAATGCTGGCAATGAGAATTGCTAATTTAATTTTTTTTTTAATATCAATTCAAAATCTACATATATATATAAAAATAAGTCGGGTTTTCCTTCCTGACACTATAACTCCAGAACGCACGAACCGATTTCCACGGTTTTGCATTCGTTGGAAAGGTCTCGGGCTCCGTGAGGTTTATAGCAACGAAAATCTAGGAAAAATTTCAATAAAAAAGCGGGAAAATAGGGAAAATCATTTTTTAAATAAACCAATATTTTAAGTAGATGGCGTCGGTGCGTGACACATTGCTTGACAGCTACTTATTGTTTTCTTATCAGCTAATTTCATGTGACAAACCGGTATTGTGTACACTGTGAAATAATGAAAAAAAAATAAAAAAATTAGTTATTCGTTTCTTAACATTTTAATTGGAAACCATCAAATCAATCAAGTGTATTGTGTACATTTTTATTCAATTTCAACAGCAGGTATTTGTCTTTAAGGTGGTAAGTTGAACTGTGTAAATTATGTGGATCGTGCATTTGAGGTTAAATTCACCACTCTGTCCATAGCCCAAAATGCCTAGAGGACGACGTGCGAACATCGGCCGCCGCACAAGACATGCAAGTCAGCAACAAGTGTATTCACAGAACTTAAGCGAAGAAAGACAAAATATAATAAGAGAAAATGCCCGATTGAGACAACGCGTGAGCACACGAAGATCATTGGCATCATACAATCGCTTGGCATTCCAATATGATCCCACTGCGAACTACAGTGATGATGAAAATTTAGATATTGGACCAATGACGACTGTATGCCGATATTGCAATGCGTTAAAGTTCAAAAGAGAAACGGCTGGATTGTGCTGCGCAAGTGGAAAAGTCAAACTGGATCCATTACTTACACCACCACAGCCACTGAAAGCATTGTTCGATGGAAATGATCCCGATTCCAGCCATTTTCTTCAACACATCCTTGAATACAATAACTGCTTTCGCATGACTTCCTTTGGAGCTAATATCATTCGAGAAGGCGGCTTCATGCCGACTTGCAAGGTAAAAGATACAACACACACGATCAAAAGTTACAGTTATTAAAAGTTAGTTGGTACAGTTATTATGATATTGCGTAATTTGAATCCACCGCGACTTTGCAACGGTACTCGACTTGCGGTAAAAAGACTTATGCCGAATTTGATTGAGGCAACCATTATTAACGGAAAGTACGCAGGTGAAAATGTATGTATTCCTCGAATACCAATGATTCCGACTGATCTTCCGTTTGACTTCAAACGATTGCAATTTCCAGTTCGCCTTGCGTTCGCAATGACAATTAACAAGTCGCAAGGCCAATCGCTTAGTGTTTGCGGGATAAATTTAGAAAATCATTGTTTTTCACATGGGCAGTTATACGTTGCGTGTTCACGAGTTGGAAAACCATCCGCTTTGTTTGTGTTAACGTCAGACCAAAAAACAAAAAATGTGGTTTACCAAAGAGCACTTCAATGAAACGAATGATTTGCGGACACGTATAACGATTCGATTCAGTATTTACTTTGTATTCACTTTCATTCACTTAGAGAAGTTCAACTAAATAACACTTTATTTATTTTAATCTAAATGAATTCATTACTTTTGTGAAATGAAATAAAATTTTTTCTTTTCAAATATAAAACAAAAAAATTTTTTCGTTCATCTTTTAATCACCAAACGAAATGTTACATAAAACGAAGCCATCTGGTGGCGAAACGGAGTTCGCCGGGTGTGCTAGTATACATATAAATTTTAATTTTTAAATTTCGTAACAAAATTTTAATTCAAGTTAAATACAAATGCGCATTACTATGGGAGTACGGGGTCTTTTACAGTCAACTCGATCGACTGTAGCCTTTCTTACTTGTTATCATTAAACTCACCTGGTGCTCTAGCGTACGAGTATTGCGTTTATCAACGAAATGGAGTTCCAGAATCCTCCTAATTTCCGGCCAATCATCATTCTGTACGTCCTACGCATCGAGTGCCCTGTCGGCGCTGCCACGAATCTTCTGCCCAATATACAACACTATAGATCGATGTAGAGGCCTTTCCTTATCAATATCGTATTCTGTTAGTATGGCTTCCGCCCTACTATTTCAAGATATGTAATAATCAACCTTCCCTTCGAAAGGTTGCAATTCTAGTGAGGAGGGATTGTCGTTTAGAAAAGATTATAAAATAAGTGACTTAGGTGATTATCGTGGGAAACTTTAGAAAAAGCGAAAGCAGATTTATAGATGGCATCATCTAAGCATAACCCTTTGGGTCATACCTGTTTGATAAGATGATATCCACAAAAGAATGTAAGGTGGAAACCTAAAATGCGAAGGTTTTTTTAAAGGAGGTTGTGATAAACAGAATCAAACGCTTTAGTGAAGTCAATATAGATGACATCAGTTTACATTTTATTAAAGAATACCTCATTTACAATAGAGGTAAATTTCAACACATGGTCGAAGTCGACCGACTCTTTACAAACCCGTGTTGGGCAGTCAGTTGGGCATTCAAGTCGGACGGCTATATCAGATAAAACTTTAATATTTTTGTATAGAAAACTACATGAGGACAAACAACAATCAATCAACAACAAACATCATCAGATTTTTTTACCAGAATTGCTCAAACTTTCAGGCAGGATTGGACTTTGTATTAAAATTGTCTATTTAAAATAGAATACGTACGAAAATCAAAAGCCTACTGACTGAATTTCAGCCAAACCTACTACAATATTGTGTAGATAATAATAATAAGAATTAGAATAAAAAAATCCGGTTGTTACTAAGAGCTCTTGTTTGATATACTAGTTATTTTTCTCACGAATGTCTAGTTTTTTGCTCAGTGCGGGCGAATGGGGCGTAGCATCGAAAAGATTCTTGTATTGACTGATGTGGTCGATTAAGACCAAGTTCGAACTTGTAGCTCTTACCATCCCTGAAATCTGTTTATTCATACAGACGGATGGACAGACGAACATTGCTATATCGACTCGGCTTTTGATGGTGATGAAGAATATACATACTTTAAGGGGTCAGCTACACGTCCTTCTGCCTGTTACATACTTTGCACAAACCCAATATACACTTGCATTGAGTATAGGACTCTTCTTTAATGCATACATTGAAATGGTTGGCATTTTATGTAGGTGCCTGGCTTCAGAGTTTTCCCTTTAAGTGTTGTTGGAGAACTGTGTACGTGTTGGTAAAGAGAATGAGGTCACCGAGGACACACTTCGGTATCAACTATCTCCTATTTTATATTTGATTTTAATTAATGAGATTTCGGTAAAAAATTTCTGATATCCAAGATTCATTGTCTGGCATTGTTGAAAGCATCGAAGGGTCGATTGCAGGGAGTGACATCGCCTCAGCCAGCAACGTATAGCTGCAGTTAACGCCAATCAGTGGTATAATGTCCTCCATCTTGAAGATCAAATCAATCAATGTGATACGCGCAATATTGTACTCCGGTTGCATGGAGCACAGCCGACATGTATTATACACCAACACCAGGGACGAACATGACACGCCACCCGTGGATGGTCACCAATCCTGCTCGATGTGTCAGGAGCCACACGACATCGCCAAAAGCAACATGGAAAATAGCTAAGATATACCATCTATATTTACTGTTCCTGAATACTGGGCATACAGTCGGAGTATGCGACGTGAAGGAAAAACGTCCTATCAACGGCTGCCAAAGAGCACATCACAACCTCATCCACGAGACTGGTAATAAACCAAGCCGCAGGCGGACAGAGCAGCCAACACGCCTCACAAAAGCCCATCTAGCCGTTGGGCCCAGACGTACACCGCTGATGAATCTGAGTTGCATCAACTCTAGCACCACACGAGTACTCTTTCGTGTAGTGCAACCGACAATCGGTCACGCAAGCCCTGTTTGACGGAGCACCATGAAGCGTGAAGCACAACTCCACGCCAAGTCCATAAGTACTTGCAGTAACGAAAGAAGACGCTATCCACAGGATAGTTAAGAGTATGAGTTTAGAACCTCGGAGTCAAGCCAGCACCGTCAGCTCCCTCAAACGAGGACATACAAGCACGGAAGATTTTGAACGACACCACGGTTTGGGCATTACCAGACAGTGCTTATTTGGAGACGCGATAAAGTTGTGTAACCCTCGAGTTATAAGATGGCTCTCAACAGACTACTAAATGTGGAACAAGACGATAAATTTCCGCAAGCATACAGAGGCATGATGAACGACTACATAAATAAAGGATTAGCTCGACGTGTGGCCGATGCAACCAGCAACGACAAATTTACTTACCGCACTTTGCGGTGACGAACTCGAATAAGCGAGGGAAAATTCGACTTGTCTTTGATTCGACCGCCACTTCAGAGAAGGTACCTATGCAGTCAGCGGAGACCTTAAAGATTTGTTTCGCTAGGTCTATGTGCAACCTACGGACCGGTGTGCACAGATGGAGAGATGGAGATCACCAACGAGATGCAAATGTATACGAGATGCTGATGATGACGCTCTCAGCTGGCTGCTCTGATAGTGCTGCACATCACGTGATGATGCTTAATGCGCTGCGTCATCTACAAACGAACCCACGTGCTGTCAAGGCAATAATGGACTGCTACTACGTTGACTGCTACATTGTTGGCGTGGCATCGAAAAAAAAAACCTTGTACTGTCTGACTAAATATATGATCGATTGATACTTAGCTCGAACTTTTAGCTCTTACCATCTCTGAAATCTGTATGTTCATACGGACGGACAGACAGACAAACAGACGGACAGACGGACATGGCTATATCGACTCGGCTTGAGATGCTGATCAAGAATATATATGCTTTGTGGGGTCTGCCACGCCTCCTTCTGCCTGTAACATACTTTTGCACAAACCCAATATTCTCTTGCAGAGAGTATAATAAAATGTAAAGTTTCAAAGAATTATGGAAGGCGTGCCTACCAAGAGACAGTTTCTTAGCTTAATTATATCAACATTTGATTCGATGGGCTACCTGATCTGCTTTACGATGAGACGCGATATCGATGCGGGGTAGCTGCCGCAGTTCTCTGCGAGTTGCGCGGTGCTTTACCGCTGCCGCTGTTCCTGAATGAAGAGCAAGAGGTGAAAGGGAAGGGCACGAGATCCAAACGGGGGGCCCCACCGTTGTTTTCAGCGAGTCGCCATGCAAAGGAAGAGCGAATATCTTGCGAGTTTGGGATCGTGGCTCCCAGGGACTCAATTTACTTCCTGAAGCCTGTGCTCGCGAACTGGACTCCCTTGTCGCAAACGAAAGTCCTTGGCACTCCGAAATGACGTAAAATCCTTTTGCGAAACGTTTGTTGCAACAGTGCAGGGGTTGCCTTGGAATGTAGTCTTCGTCGTCGGTCCTCTGTCCCAGATTCCAGTACAATTGCTCGTTCTCTTCGATGTAGTCCAAGATTTTCTCTGGCTGGATCTTGATCCTCTCCCGCATCTTCGTTATCCAGCTGCAATGGTTGCCCTTGGCTACCACTTGCTGGCACGAATCCAGGGGTTACCACGAAAGTGTGTCAGCTACTGCGATAAGCTTACCCTTGCGATACTTAATGTCGAAGTGAAACTGTTGTAACTCCAGAGCCTATCTCGCTATCTTTCTAGATGGACTCTCGATGGAGTTAAGCCATTGGAGTGCCAAGTGGTCTGTCACCACTTCGAAGCGATAGCCTTCCAGGTAGCACTGCATCTTTCTGATGGCCCATACTATCGCCATGCACTCCTTTTCCGTCGTCGAGTAGTTTTACAGCCAGAAACTTTCGGCTGGCGTAAGCTTTCACTCTCTCGTCCTCGTCGATCGTTTGAGAAGTCAAGACATGCCAACACCGGCGCCGTCGTCAGCTCTCCTTTAGTTCCTGAAGAGCATTCTCCTGTGCCTCTCCCCAGGTTCACTTCTGGCTCTTCCTGAGGAAGGATGTCATCGGCTCGACTAGGGTGGCGAAGTTCAGTACAAGCCGCCTGTACAATGATTCCACTCCAAGGCATTTGCGTAGTGTCTTTAGGTTTTGGGGAGCTTAAAGGTTCCAGATCCCATCAATCTTACCTAAATATGCTAGTTTATTCTGGAAAAATCGACATTTCTTCCCATTCATCCTCAGGTTCGCAGCTCATAGACTCCGGGACACCTCTCTCAGGTTCGCGAAGTGGTGCCCATTTGTGGCTCCTGTCACCACGATGTCGGCGAGATATGCGAACGTGTGGGGCTCTATCTCTGGTCCTATCATGGTGTCGAAAAATCTCTGGAACGTTGCTGCCGCCGAATGTAGACCGAATGTCATCACCAGCTGGACAATGGAGATGAGTAAAAATAGTGCAAGGCGAGACTCGGCACTCAATATTCAAGTGCTATTTTCGTACCGATTTATTTCACAGAAGTAAATCCCTAACTTCTGTGAAATAAATCGGTATCGTTTTCTTTGATGGAAAGGGTCAGTTAGGATTTATGGTACTAGATTACATGAACTGATGATTAACCATTTTACTTAGGAATATCCCAAATATATATACAAAGGTTGTATTACGGTCTAAAAGGCCCATCTTAAAATTGATAATTCAATATAGCGAGAATGAAATGTTATTTGCTTACTGTCTGGTCCAGTTGATAACCCTAGAACATGCTATCTTATCTTAATATGATATGAATTCTGTATAGCGATGATCCTGGATAACGTAGACTCAACATACTCCAGGCCGTTAAACGGTAGTTTAACTATCATGTCGATCCAAAAGGCATCTTGTCCAGTTACTGGGGCAGCTATGTTGCCTTGGGTCCTAAGTGTTGCTGGTTAGATTTCCAAACCGCATGTATCTTGTGCTTGTTGATGTGCTGTGAGCTGTTATGATCATATTTGCGTTGCGAATGGAACTGCCTTTCTTCATTGCAAGGAGTCCAACCTCTCGTAGTTGGATGCTCGATGTGCCATCAGAACAAACAGCTGAGAGATATATAGGAGTCCGTGTGGCAAATAACCACTGGTTCTTGAAGAACATATTAGTCCAATTAAGCGAATGTTTCGTTGTTAATGTTAGACAGCTATCTGCCGATCTGTTGTTAAACATTAGAAATTCGAAGCAATGCTCCATCCTGAAGTTTGATTGCTTGTGATAATATGTGTTCATTTCTATGAAGAGGATGACAATTTTTAAATTCCTCGTGTGTAAGGCTAAGGAATTCAACATGATGATCATAGACGGCGATTAGTGGTATGTCTATTAACAATTCTGTAGTTCCGTGGGAAGCCACTACTGAAATAGTTCCAGCGTCTGTGTCGATATAAGTGGAAGCGTTATTATAAATATGACGTGCTTGTCAACTATGGCTCCTTCAGCTTGCATTATTATACTCTCTGCAAGAATATATTGGGTTTGTGCAAATGTATGTAACAGGCAGAAGGAGGCGTGGCAGACCCCATAAAGTATATACGCTCCATTCGCCCACAATGAGCAATAAACTAGACACACCTCGGAAAAAATCGTTGTTTTCGGCGAATATCTCAGTAACCATGGCACCTAGGATCACCAATTCTGGTAATTCTGGTTCCTAGCGACAGCGTTAATGCATTGGCATTTAAAATTTTGGACTTCCACGCCCCTTTTCCCCACAATACATAAAAATAACTCTCAACTTTCGTTCCGCTTTTAGGCATTTGTTTATATTGTACACCATTGTTATTGTATAATTCAAGTGGAGGCTAACTATATCAAACTATTCTAAAAAGACGCATTGAAATCTGACTATAAACAAGAAAACTAGAAGCGTTATAATATTGATAATTGAACGCAATATCAAGGTATGAGTGCAAGCGAGACAGAAACATACAAGTGTGATCGAACGTTTTATCTGCATGTGTGGCGTCAGCGCTGCCCGCAGACGCTGGCCGCGCCGAATACACACATACATACTTATAATGTCAAACGTATGTGTATTCGAATACAAACGGATGTTTGATTTTGCTTAGATTGTTTTTGATCCACAGAGTTCTTGTTTTATAAAGTTGGAGCACATCACTATTTGTACTTTTAATGTGTTGTCCTATCTTTAGGTGATCCTTCATCTGGTCTATTTAGTCCCGCAGTTTTAAAACGTTGTAGGTGGAGTCCACAAAGGAGGTTTGAGTTTTTTAACACCGATACTAAATAGTCTTAATTTTGCTCTACCTTTAGTATGGTTTCGGTCATTTCCTTTGCATATATAGAATCCAATACTCCAAACAAGCTGCTAGCTATATTTCCAATTGTACCGAGTGGCGCTCTTTCATGTCGTATTTGCTGCAAAAAATCGTTTTCAGCTGTTAACTCGTTTTATACATGAAGTGTGAATACATGTTGTGACATAAAACTGTGATGCAGAAGTCGGTACATATTTTCCTTATGCTATCAATACCTCGAAAAAACATATTCATCTTCTTCCAATATGGTTCCAAATCATAAAAAGTTATGATGGTTCAATCCACCACAGCCAGTCGAGCTGTTCCAATTCTTTCGTAGTAGATGCCAGGTTTTGATTCAAAGGACATACAGGGTTGTTTGACTGGCTTTGTCTTCGGGTTGGTTGCGGGATCGGTTTGTCGTGTATCATCGAGTGGGTTCCTATGGGTTCCATTCGCAGTTTTTACATCGACTACTCGTAAGTGGTTGTCGGTGACGGTGTAAACCCTTTGGTCTCTTCCGATAGGCCATTGTCGACATGGTATATTGTCTTCTTTTATTAGACATTGCTTTAATACACTGGCCTTTGCCTTGGGGTTGTAAATTGCTTCCTCCAATCCTTGCAATTTGTTGTTGGAGCCTAAAAAATTTGTAACATTTTCGCAATAGAAATTTGACAATTTCCACGGAGTCCCTTGAATCTCTTAAAGGCAGCGATAAACTTGTAAGTAGTTAGATCACTTACTGTCTTCATATGAACGGCCTTAGTCGCGAAAAAACAAAATATTGCAATGTTAGCCTTGTCTCAAGCCTACCACCCACTTTCATAATTCCATCCTTATCCTGAAACGGTGTCATGGATTTGAGGTTGCTTCTGCTGTCTACCATGCCATGCCTTGTGAGATCCTTTAATTCTTCAGGGAAATCTGTCTGTTGAATCTTTCGTACTATGATTGTTCTTGCATGCTCCAACCCCTCTTGTATGAGTGTAGTGCACTTCTTGTTTGGCTGCCGTAGTCGCATCATGTATGCTATAATGCGCTGTAATCTTCGACGTGAGTCGTTGTGGTTAATGAAGTATATTGTATCTACTGTTTCGGCGACTGGAACTGCTACACTCCTTGGTTTTACTTTTCGGCCCACTCTGATGAAAAAATAATGATCTGTGTAGCTAAATACTAGTCGAATCCAAATTCGTCGCTAATTTTCCACGTGACAGAATGTCTGCGGCGTTGTTTTGCGATGAGACGTGCCTCCTTTACTGTAGTCAATTCTTGAATTTCGCAATTCTATTTGCTACAAAAGTTTGCAGACTTGACGATTGTGTATTGATCCATGATAGAACAATCCTTGAATCTGTCCATAAATATCCTGGATTGTATTTGTTTTTCATGTGCAGACCCTTCGTACTCATGCCGAAAGTTCCGTTCCTTATATCACAAAGTTCCAGACGAGGTAGTGAGTGATTTGCCAAAGGTGCTACCTTGGATTTTGCACATAACAAGCGGACAGTTGATGTATTATGTCGCCCGGGGGAGATGGGGGAGAGAACACAAGGTAAAACTACTGACTGCATCCAACTTGGGGGGCGCCAGTGTGATCCTTGTCCCTTCACTCTTCAAGTCGACACATTACCTCTACGTGGTTCCTCCTGGATTCTAACTCAGAACCCGCTGAGTTATAAACCAAAGTGCGCGGCGGGATCCTAATCCTTAAATTAAGTTTTGGCGTAGGACTTGATATCCACCCATGGAAAAACCAACATCAGTGAAGGATGCAAGAGGAGCCTCGGATAAGAACCCAAACAACGCTGACGACCATGGCAAACGTAAAAAGGACAATGATTTGAGAGTATGCACTTGGAATGTACGGACACTGTACAGACCCGGTGCTGCTCAACAACTAGCGGATACCCTCAATAAGTTGAAGGCTGACATCACGGCTCTTCAAGAAATGCGATGGATTGGACAGGGCTTCATGAGGAAGAAAGCCTGTGACATATACTACAGCTGTCATAATAGTAGACATGAGTTTGTTTGCGGTTTCGTCGTAGGATCCAGGCTACGGCACCGTGTCTCGCAGTTTACACCATATAGCGAGAGAATTGCGACGATCCGAATTGCTGCCAAATTCTTTAACATCAGCCTCATCTGTGTGCACGCCCCAACGGAGGACAAAGACGATGCTACCAAGGATGCTTTCTATACAGAGCTCGACTGAGCGTATAGCCGACGCCCGTCACATGACGTTAAAATTCTCCTGGGAGATTTTAATGCCAAAATCGGACGGGAGGGCATTTTTGGAGCAACCGTTGGGAAGTATAGCCTGCATGAGTCTACCTCGATCAACGGGCTTAGGCTGATAGGATTTGCTGCTACGCTCCTGGCATTCTGGCTCTCCCCTGATCGTCTGACTAACAATCAGATTGATCATGTTGTGATCGATGCAAGGCACGCGTCTAGCATCCTTGATGTGAGATCCTATCGGGGTCCCAACATCGACTCCGACCACTACTTAGTTGTGGCTAAGGTTCGCGCACGCCTATGTGTTGCGAAAGTCCCACATCGAGGTATGACAAGGAAGCTTGACATCTGAAAGTTGCAGTCACAACAGCATAAGGATGCCTTCTCCACTCTACTCTCATGCCGACTGGCAGAACTCTCTCCAACGCCTACAAATACTGCTGATATGTGGTCGCACATATCGAACGCCATGACCACTTCTGCTGTGGAAACTCTGGGATTCCAGCGACCTCCGAAAAGGAATCCATGGTATGACCTGGAGTGTCGAGAAGCGACTGCTGCAAAGGACGCCGCCTACAGAAGAACGCTGCAAGTAGGAGCCACTCGAGCGGTAGTAGACACTTATAGGTCGCGGAGACGATATGAGAAGCGCCTTTTCAAGAGGAAGAAGCGGGAGATAGAAAGGCTTGAGTTTGAGAAGATGGAGAGTAGCAGATGCAGGAATGATGCCCGCGACTTCTACCGGAGAGTCAATCGCATGACTCAAGGGTATAAGCCTGGATCGCTTGCCTGCAGGAGTGATGACGGAAACCTTGTCACAGATGCGGATATGGTACTGAGGTTATGGCGGGATCACTTTGAAAGTCTTTTGGCTGGAAACAGTGAAGACGAACCTGACAAAGTTGATCCACTAACCCCAATCAGAGATGATGGTATTAATGTTCCCATCCCTAGACATACGGAGGTCGAAGTCAACAATAAAGCCGCTGGAGCTGATGGGCTACCGGCTGAATTGTTTAAGGCCGGATGCGATGAGTTGGTAAGGTGCATGCACCAGCTCATCAGCAGCGTATGGCTATCGGAAAGCATGCCCGTTAATTGGGACCTCAGTATAATCTGCCCCATCCTGAAGAAGGGTGATGCTACACAGCGCACCAATTACCGTGGCATTAGCGTTCTTTCCGTCGCATACAAGGTTCTCACGAGCGAATGTGTGAGAGACTTAAAATATATGCTTCACATTGATTGGACCGTATCAATGCGGCTTTCGCCATGGGAGGTCCACAGTCGACCAGATCTTCACACTACGCCAGATCTTGGAGAAAGCGCACGAGAACCAAATCGACACCTACCACCTGTTTGTCGATTTTAAAGCTGCCTTCGATAGCCCACAGCGAGATCGCCTCTACGCTACCATGTCTGAACTTGGTATACCTGCAAAGCTAATACGGCTTTGCAGAATGACATTGAGCAACACCATAAGATCTGTCAAGGTAGGAAATGACCATTCCGAAACCTTCAGTACCAAGCGTGGTCTTAGACAGGGCGACTCGCCATCATATTTGCTCTTCAATCTACTGATGGAGAGTATAAAAGGGAAAGCTGGAGTGCATCGGACGGGAACAATACTGGGAAACAAATGTGTTCAGCTCCTTGGTTACTCCGATGATATTGATATTATTGGTCGTACCAAGCGTGGTGTTACTGCGGCTTTTGAAGCTATCGAAAAGGAATCAGCGAGAGTTGGACTTGCAGTGAACATGGGCAAAATGAAGTTTATGGTGTGCAGTAGCAGAGAGTCGCGGCGTCTTTACTCTCACCGTACTGCTGGCGACTATAACTTCGAGTCTGTCAAGGAATTTGTCTACTTGGGAGCTGCAGTGACCAATAACAATGATGTCAGCCTGGAGATCATGCGGAGGATCACACTTGCCAACAGGTGCTACTTTGGGCTAAGTAGGCATTTTAATAATAGAGCCCTATCTCGGAAGGCAAAGGTTGCACTATACAAAACGCTCATCACTCCAGTGTTGCTGTATGGTTCGGAAGCCTGGACAATGACGCAGACAGATGCAGCTGCTCTTGGTGTCTTCGAGAGAAAGATTCTGCGCAAGATCTTCGGACCAATTTGCGTTGGCGGTATCTATCGCATCAGATGGAATGATGAACTGTACGAGTTATACGGGGATGTGGACATGGTCAAGCGAGTTAACATTCAGCGCCTTCGCTGGCTAGGCCACATTGGCCGTATGGAGGAAACAGCTCCAGCTCGCTGTGTTTTTGATGCGGTAGTTCGCGGACAAGGGAGGAGAGGAAGGCCACGCTCACATTGGAAGGACCAGATGGATGCCCCCCCAGCACTTGGTGTTACCAACTGGCGAAGTCGCGCACAGGACAGAGAAGCGTGGAGGCAAATCGTGCATCAGGCTAAGCCCCATTAGGGGGTGTTATGGCCAATTATTATTACTATGTCGCAAGAATTTATATTGCAGCTCCAGACGCCTCTTTTGAAGCATCAACAAAGGTGTGAACTTCCTTTCTTACTTGCGTTTTTCCATTTGTGGCGAGGAATCTTCAGTTTGTTGAGACTTTGAAGGTCGTCTCGATATATTATCCAATCTCTTTTAAGACTTGGAGATAGCTGCTCATCCCAGTCAATTTTTGACTCCATTAATTGTTGCATAAATATTTATGGTCATACAACTACTGGGGCAAAAAGGCCAAGTGGGTCAAATATTTTAGCAAATTCTGACTCTTTTAGTGATTTTGTCTTGATGCTGTTGTCGACAGTATCAGTAATGATGTGGAATGAAGTAATGAGAGTTTGGAACCTCCTGCGGTATTACTTCCTTCATATGGCCGAGTCGTTTATACTCCTTCATAAACTCTACGTAACTACCTTGTAGCTTTGGATCACGGCAGAGTTTTTTCTCCAATGCCAGAAATCGCCTTATCATGATTAATTTCTTTCAACTGCTCTTTGTACATTCTTTTGGAAATGGGCTTCACAGTGTGACTCTGCGGGGGTCCTGTAGGACTGTATCGACTGCAAACTATCCAATCTCCAAATTCGTTCCAGCAATTTGTCAGTGTCATTAGCCGTACTTGCGACGGAGCACAAACCAGTTGTTGGAGTCGTTGCGTGCAGTTTTCAGCTATAATTCAGCCCTATTCGGAATTTTGCATCAGTGGTATCTCAAACTAGTGCTCTGCTCCTAATAATAAATCAACCTTTCCAGGTTTTTCAAAGGTTGGATCTGCCAGTGGTAGGTTGGCTGGCACCCAGGATACGTCCTTTATTTTTCGGTTCGGTTGGTCTGCCACAATATGTGGTAGAACGAATACCTCGATTCGTGTCATGTAATCTCCTGTTTTTGATTTTATGAGGACGTTAACCCTCGACTTTGTGGATTTGGGATTCCCCCCGATGAACTCAATTGTTATAATTGAATTTTTATACTCTCTGCAAGAGTATATTGGGTTTGTGCAAAAGTATGTAACAGTCAGAAGGAGGCGTGGCAGACCCCATAAAGTATATATATTCTTGATCAGGATCACAAGCCGAGTCGGTATAGCCATGTCCGTCTGTCCGTCTGTCTGTCTGTCTGTCTGTCTGTCTGTCCGTCCGTATGAACAAACAGATTTCAGAGATGGTAAGAGCTACAAGTTCAAACTTGGTGTCAATCGATCACATATTTAGTCAGGCAATACAAAAATCTTTTTGTTTTTCGATGACACGCCCCATTCGCCCACAATGAGCAAAAAACTAGACACACCTCGGAAAAAGTCAGTGTTATCGGCGAATATCTCAGTAACCATGGCACCTAAGATCACCAATTTTGGTATGGAGCGTTCCTAGCAACACCGTTAATGCAGTGGCATTTAAAATTTTGGACTGCCACGCCCCTTTTTCTCACAATACATAAAAATAATTCTCAACTTTCGTTCCGTTTTTAGGCATTTGTTCATATAGTACACCATTGTAATTGTATAATTCGAGTGGAGGCTAACTATATAAAACTATTTCTGAAAGGTGCATTAAAATTGGACTATAAACAAGAAAACTAGAAGCGTTACAATATTGATAATTGAACGCAATATCACTACTGAGTACAAGCGAGACAGAAACATGCAAGCGTGATCGAACGTTTTCTCTGCTTGTGTGGTGGCAGCGCCGCCCGCAGACTGGCTGCGCCGAATACACACATACAAACATATAATGTTAAACGTATGTGTATTCGCATGCAAACAGATGTTTGATTTTGCTTAGATTGTTTTAGTTTCACGGTGTTTTAATGGAAGTACTACATATTGTAATATCTCGATGCCGATTTTAATAATTTAATGCAGAGAGTATTATACGATCGGGCGTGCTCGACTGTACTTTTCTTTCTTGTTTCTGTTAGCGACAGTGTTTTTGCCGCTCTTTCAGAAATCAGTGGAAACTTTGGGCTTCTTTTAATTTGCTCCGGCAGTAAGAGCTCGAACTAGTGCTCTGCTCCTAATAATAAATCCACCTTTCCAAGTTTTTCAAAGGTTAGATCTGCCAGTGCACACTGGGCGGAATTGCCAAATAAGTGGCATAAGTCGAAAAATTCATGAAAGCTATTAAAAATTCTATTTTAATATTTTAAAAGTAGACGCCCTACATATGAAAAATCAATAAATATTTTGGTTTAAAATGCAACGCTGTCATTGTGATCAAGCTTCAAAGTCAGTTGACCAGTCAGCTGATACATGCAACAAAATTGGCGAGAAAATTTATGTATGGATTTACAGCCATATTGTATCCAATCGCGACTGGGTCTTCAAACATTCTGAAAATCTCGAAGAGAATATGGTTGATTTTTTTCCAACATTCCATTACAAGGGGCAGGAACAGTACTTGTGATTCCAACGTAACTTGGCCAAGCGTTCTTTGCTATGCTGCCAGTAGAGCAGATTGATGCCTTTGGAGAGGTATTAAAACATTGCCTGCTTTCTCCCTAAGTTCAAGTTTGCTCAGACATAAACTGCCGATCAACTGAATAGGTTCACATAATTATGCTTGCATTTTCATGATTTTTTCATCACCTATTAATCGAACGCATGTTCTTTGATATTCAGTGCAACTCTTTATTTATGTCAATCAGTGTGCGCTAGTAAAGAACCGTTCGCTAAGTACCGTTACTTTGCATATTCTGTTTTATTATTTCTTTCGCTAATTAATGTGAATATTTTTGCCCCAACTGAATAGGTTCAGCTGAAAGATTTTTAGTTTGCGGTATAACTTGGCGATGTGGCGACCAATTTTTGATGAAAATTTTAAATTTAATGTATTTTCTTGAAATTTATCGAAAAATGGGATGCGGGGATCAATTATACGAGTATGAAAGAGGCCAAATCAAAGACTATCATGGTCTTCGCCATCGCAAAATCGGTCAAAAAATTGGACGGAGCCAATATGTTGTGAGTAAATTTTTAAGAAACAAGTCAGAATATGTATAAAACAAGAAAGGCGGAGTCAAACGCGCCATTCCCATCTATTAGCACCCAAAATTAAAAAAATTTGCGGTGTTACAGCTAGTGTGTCTACTGTTAAACGTGTGATTTCGTCGGCTAAACATTTAAAACGAATAAAATTAAAAAAAAAAAATCACCGTTAAATGATGCACGTGAAGCTTCACGACTGCACTTTGCGCGGAAGATCATGAACTGGACGAGCGAATGGCACAGGGTGGTTTTTTCGGACGAAAAAAAATTTAATTTAGACGGCCCAGATGGGTACAACTATTATAATCACGATCTTCGAAAGGAAGAGCATTTCCTGAGCCGTCGGCATAGCTGTGAGGGAGATGTAATGGTGTAATTATTCCAATATTTTTCACATTCTGCAAAGGACTTACCAGCACGATAACGCATTTCCTGAGCCGTCGGCATAGCTGTGAGGGAGATGTAATGGTGTAATTATTCCAATATTTTTCACATTCTGCAAAGGACTTACCAGCACGATAACGCTCCCATTCATACAGCCAGGGTGGTAAAAGAGTGGATTAAGGCCCACAAGGTGGACTTACTTGAATGGCCTCCATATTCACCTGACTTAAATATAATGGAAAACGTATGGGGGTTGTTATCGCGCAAAGTATATGAAGGAGACAGGCAAAATGATTCCAAAAAAACTTTAGTTGCGGCATTAAAAGCGGCCTGGACAACCATTTCGCTGCAAATACTTCAAAATTCAAATTTTAAGTTATTTCTAACAACGGAAGATTCATGCTTTATTAAACTTATTTAAAATTACTTTAAAAATGTTCTAAATATAAGCTAAGAGCCAAAAATATGAAAATAATCTTAATTTTGTTACATCATTTTTATTTTTACATATAGGTTGAACCTATTCACTTGAATGAAAAAAAATCACTAATTTCAATACTCTCTCAGAAGATAAAATAAATATAAAATAAATCAAATGTTTTTGAAAATCGTACTTCAGCGTTTTATTCTAATATGATTTAAGAATGTGAAAACTCAACCGGTTTTAATTGGAATACCATTTATATTGACTCTACTTCAAAATAATTATGATTTCGACAATTTATAATTTTTTTTCAGCTTTTTTCTATTTTTTTCATTTTTAGGCGTTTCTAGGCGTCCTAGACGATTTTGGACCTTATTTTGGAATCACCACATTAAAACATTAATCTTGATTTTCTCTGGCAGAAAACTCAACCGGTTTTTAATTGGAATGCCAATAAAATTGACTCTCGATAAGTTGAATTTATAATTTTTGTTCAATTTTTTTTTTTTTTCATTTTTAGGCGTTTAATATCCTAGTCGTCGAGCGATTTTAGGACCTTATTTTGGAATCACCCAACTGGAGCCAATCAATTTTGATTTTCTCTGTGAAACTCAACCGGTTTTTGGGGGGAATACCATTTATATTGACTCTACTTCAAAATAATTATGATTTCGACAATTTAAAATTTTTCACCTTTTTTTATTTTTTCAATTTTAGGCGTTTCTAGGCGTCCTAGACGATTTTGGACCTTATTTTGG